>PVJI01003702.1:22890-119745 GCA_004026765.1 Micronycteris hirsuta | reverse complement strand
TTTCTCTCCCTTTCTGTCTCCCTCCCTTCCCCTCTCTCTAAAAATAAAAATAAATATCTCCCGGGCAAAGCTAATGGCCAAGGATGGAGACTCACCGCCTCCAGGGGGCGTGCTGGCTGGAAGACACTAGGCAAGCCTTTGCACCCACATCCTGAATTTTGTCCTGAAGTTCCTGGAGACCCTCCCTCCCCAGAGAAGGATGACGACCCAGAGACTGTTCCTAACCTGCCCAAAGGCACGCAACTGGTGCGTGGTAGCACCAGGAATCAAATCTGGGTCTTTGCGACCTTTTCCCCCCACGTTCCCCCAGCTCCCCGTCCCAGTTTTTACTGAGATATAATCAGCATGGATCACTTGTGTAAGTTTCAGGGGTACAGCGGGATCTGACTTCCAAACACTGTGAAATGATCATCGCGATCAGTTAACATCGTCGCATAGAGACACACACACAAAAGGAGAAATTTCTTCCATGAGATGAGAAGTCTTAGGACCTACTCTCTTCCCTTCCAAACTTTGAGACTCATAATGCCACCAGTGCAGCCCCAGTTCCCTCGCCTGTATGGTGAGGGGGTGAGCGAAATGGGACAAAGCACAGGACCTACTTTTTCCAGCTCAAAAACGGCCTTCCACTCACTCTCTGGGCTTCCTCAGGGAGGCTTCTGAATCCCCCCTCACCTGCCTTGCTTGGTTATAGTTCACCATCTGCCACTTCCGCCAGACCCACACCCACAACCTGAGCGACAATCTCCCCTGTTTCCACAAACGAGGCAACAGAGGCCCGGAGAGGAACGAGACTTGCCCAGGGTCACACAGCCAGTACTTTGTGGAGCTCAGGTTCCAGCCCCAGAGCAAGGAGGACAGGAGGATGTCAGGATGGTCCAGGCTGGGGACCGAACTGGTTTGTGGGTCCTCATACTTCTATGAGAACAGGGTGCTGAGGAAGGTGGGAGCGCTGTCTGCCCTTCCTGGCCCTGCTTCTGCCCCCAGCTTCACCCCTGAATGAGGAAGGCCAGGACTAAGGGTGGTGGCCTTAGACAAAGCCAGACACACATCGGAGCTTTCTGGAAAAGAGTGCAGCAGCTGGTTTGGTCAAGATCCTCCCAGGCTCAGGCTAAGGAACGCCCCCCCGCCATCCCCGCCGCTTCCCCTTGCCAGCCTGTGCAGCACCCCACGCCCACCCATGCGTCTCCAAGCCCTCAGAGCCGGAGCCCTTCCTCATCCTCCGCCCTCGGAAGCCACCCCTTGTGGCTCACCCCACACAATCCCTAGCCCTGCCTGGCCGCCCAGAAACCGGCCTCTGCCCTGAAGAGGAGGCCACAGAAGAGGAGCCTTCAAGACCAGAACACAGGCCAAGTGGGGTCCCCAGGCTGAGTCGCTGGGCTGGGCCCACAGGCCCTGCCCCCACCCATGGATGTCCTGTGCAAGGGTCAGGTGATGGAGGTGTCTGGGGCTGACTGGAGGGGCCGGGGCAGCCTGGCCACCTTGACCCTGGAAGAGAGCCCCCTGGCACTGGAGAGACTTGCCACCCCGGAACTCATAACAGCAGTGATGACCCAGGAGCCTGATGCCGCGCCACGCCTGGTGCCAGGCTAGTCACACCAGTGGGGGCCCCACTGAATTCCCACCGTCATCCATGAAGCAGGCACTAAATCTATCCTTTTCTCTTATGGAGGAGGAAACGGGCCCAGAGGACTGCGTGGTCTCACCAAGGTAGGAGCTGGAGGGGCTGGGATTCAAACCCTGGGCCGTGAGTCGGTGCCTGAGATCAGGCACTGGAATCAGCCATGCCGGCTCTAACAGGGGGGTCCTTGAGGGGAGGTTGCCATCACCGATCTGACTCTACATTAACCCTTGTGGCAGATGGCATCTTCCAGAATGGCCACCACAGTATCTCCTTTCCCACAATGTGACAGGGACGCTCCTCTCACCGCGAGGCGGCGGGGTCTCTGCAGTGGTGACAACAACAGAAGTGATTGCCTGTGACTTGCAAAGCTAGGTCCTCTAAAAGTTAATAGGGCTTCCACCTGGTTCTCACGCTCACAATGGGGACCCAGCTGCCAGGCTACGAGGAAGCCTGGGCCAAGGGAGCAGTCACAGGTAGGGGTTCCAGCTGCCAGCCAGCACCAGTGGCCAGACACATGTGAGAAAACCTCCCAGAGACCTCCAGCCCCTCTCCTCGCCTGGCTGCAACTGTTTGAGACAGCCCTGAGCAAGAGGTGCCCTCACAGGCCCCGGCTGGCCCCCCACAACCGAGACAGTTCATAGGGTTTGGGGTGATGTGTGAGCAATAACTAGATCGCCCTGCATCCTCACCCCACCCACACGCCGGCGGCCAAGCAGCGCCCGGTACACAGGCGGCGCTCCTTCAAATGTCTTTCATTCATAGGCGCGCGGAAGTGTGCAGGCAGCGCTGGTTATTCTGATCTGTTTGTCCAGACGGCCGGAGCTGTGGCAATAAATATCCAGGCGGCAGGTGCTTTGCTCGCACGCATGCACATAGGCCTATTTAGGGAAGTTCAGACCGCCCGCGGGTGCAGAGAGATCTCTGCCAGGGTGAGCGAAGGCTTCCTCCAACATCCTGCAGGAGCAGCCTGGCCTCAAGGGCGGAGCATAGAACCGGCTCACGGTGGGCGCTCGGACCTGAGCCACAGACTCCTGGGCTCTCCGGATCCCTGGCTTTTTCTTGGACAGCTTTCCGGAGCTGTAATTCACACACTCTAGCGTTCATCCCTTCAAAGGATACAAGTCTGTTTTAGAACATCTTAAATCATCCCCCCAAGAAACCTGGTACTGACAGCGCCCACTCCCCATTCTCCCCTCCAGCCCCGGGCAACCAGTCATGTGCCTTCCGCCTCCGTGGGTTTGTCTGGTGTGGACACTTCACGGAAGTGCAATCATACACTGTGTGGGCTCTGCGACTGGCTTCTGCCTCTCCCTCCGCATGAGGTCTTCCAAGTTGATCCATGTGTGTGTCCATCAGACCTTTCTATGGCCGAATCAGTTTCCACGGCACATCCAGACCACAGCGTGTTTGTCCGTTCTTCAGCCGATGGGCCCTTGCGTTCCTTCCACTTTTCGGCTGTTCTAACTCATGTTGCAATGGACCTTCGGGCACAAGCCTTTGTGTGGACATGTCTCCATCTCCCTTGGGTAGATCCCCAGGAGGAGAACTGCTGTAACCCCTGGTCTTCATACTCAGTCCCCTTGGCCAGGGGGTCTTCTTGCCCCCGGGCAGGCCCGACTCCCTCATCCCTGGGTCTCCCGCAGGAAGGCTCCCTGAGGCCCACGGCTGAGCTGGGCTGGGCCTTCTGGGCCGCCCCACCTCCCACCTTTGCACTTTTCATCCAGTCATATGAGGGCCTGGGTCATGGTCTTGCCCCTGGGGTGGGAGGGATGGAGGGGGGAGGTGAGCAACTGGAGGGGAGGGAGCCTGCTCAGGCTCACCAGTGTGCGTCTCAGTGCCTGGTCCTCCCGAGTTTGGCGCAAGGACAGGAGAGAGGTTCTGGGGGCCAGACGAGGCCCTGGAGGGAACGGGCTGGAGCCCGGTCTAAGAACACCCACAGCTCGGTTTGCCCCATACCTGGGCCGAGGGCTCCGAGGGCTTCGGGTGGAGGAAAAGGCAGGGGAGCTTGTAGAAACGCAGGACAGAGGGGGACAGGCAGGCGGAGAACAAAGCTGAGCCCTGGAGCTCTTGAGCGGCCGCCCCTCTAAGGCGGCAAAGTGCCTGTGACTCAGATGTGAAGGGAGGTTGCAGTCGGCAGAGTGAGTCTCCAGGTTAACCCACACCTGCCTGAAATGCAAAACCCACAACCCGAGCGCTGTGAGTTTTCTCTCCCAGCGCAGGGCAGAGGGCTTTGGCCGCGGCCTTGTGGTCTCAGGACAGCTTCCTCCCCCACAATCCGGTTAAATGAGGCTCGGCTGCGTGTCACACTGAATTGGAGGGGCGGGGGAGTAGACCGCTACCACCGAGGGGCCTACAGCATGAACGCCAGGCTAGAGCTACGGCTCCAGACTCATTGTTAAATTGATGCCTTTTCTAGGGGAAGAAGGCCTTCGAAGGGGGGATGGGGTTTCTGCGCCGGGGCCTCAAGGGCCCGCCTAATTGCCCTCTGGTTGACAAGCTCCAGGCGCTGTTCAAACTGTCTTCATCTTATTTGTCAGAAATATGTGTCATCTTCCCAGCCTCTGGTGGCAAGAAAATGCCGAGCTCTTTTACTGTAGAAAAAAAGGGAGAGAGAAAAGAAGAGAGAGCATTGCGGTCCTAGTGCTGCCCAGTACCGCCCGGACCCGAGCCCAGTGGTGTGTCCCCGAGGGCGCGGCGCGGAGCCCACCGGCCCCTGGGGTCGAGGCCGCAGGCGGCGCTCTGGGAACCCCGCAGGCCCGGGCTGAGCCCACCCCTCGGTTCCCGCGTCGGCCGCCCCGAGCTCACGGCGCTCGGCCCTCGGCCCTCGGCGGTACCCGCGGCTCCGGCGACGACGGACTGGGGAGGGTGCGAACCAGCGGCGTTCCGATCCACGGGCTTCCAGCCCGGCACGATCGGACCCTCGGATTCCGGTCTCGAACATTCGGACCCCGCGGTGCTGAGAGCACTGAGTGCCAGGGCGCGCCCGCCGCGGGCGGGGAAAGGCGGGCAGCGGGCGGGACAGTGCCCCCGCCACGCCCGTTGGGAGCGCTCGCCCCTCCAGGAAGCGCGCGCCTCGCCTCCCCACTTCCCTCCCCACACCCGCCCCTCCTCGGCCGGGGGGAGGAGCCCGAGCCGCCGCCGTCGCCCGCCTGCCCGGCCCCGGAGGAGGACCGGACCCTGAGCGGCTCGGAGCGCCCGCGAGCTGGCCCTGGCCGCGCGGGCAGCGCCCTGAGCTCGTCCCGCGCCCGTGGGCCCGGCCGAGCAGGGGAGCGCCCGGGGATGCCCCGGCGGCCCGGAGCGCGGGCAGCGGCAGCCGCGCTGTGAAGGCGGCGGTGCCCCCGGGACCCGCGGTGAGTGGGGCCCGGGAGGGCCAGGGGCGGGCGGGGCGCCCTGGCGCGAGTGCTCAAGTTCGGCCTTGGGGCTTACCTTCTGGCGGATTGGAAGGAAGCTGGGTTCCGCCTCGGGGGTGCCGCGGCGCCCCAAGCCCCCGCCACCCGCGCTCACCCTGACTCCGGCGCCTGGGTGACTCAGCTCCGACCCGGCCACTCGGGGGCGCTCCGGCTTCACCCGGACTGCCGAGGGGTAGGGAGGGGCAGGGGGCGGGAGTTGGGTTGTGCCCTCGGGGGATCTCAGCCCAGCTGTTTTAGGGACCTTCCTACCTCCCCGGGGACCCTGGGGGCGTCCGGAGGGCGGAGTCCCCGCTACCTTCGCAGCTGCTGAAGACTTGAGGTTGGGCTGGCTCCTGGCTGGCGGGGGCTCCTCTCCTCGCCCCGTACCCGGCTTCCAAATCCCCAGCCCCGGGGAACTGCCCGTGAGCCAGCTCCTAGCCCCGGAAGGTGGAGCCAAGAGAGGGAGTGGAGCTTGCAGCTTACCAGAAGTCGGAGTGTGTTTGCAAACTAGTTTTTTCGCCAAAGCTGTCTGGCACCTGTCTGTTTGGGGGCGGGGAAGGGGGCATGGAGAGAGAGCACTGCTCTTTCTTCCTTCCTGTTTCCCCTCCCCCCTCCCTCACAGCACTGCTTCTCCGAACAAAGAGGGGGGTCTTACCTCTTCCCTTCTCTTCCCATTCCACCCTGCAGCCTTCTCCTGCCCACCCCCTTCCACGAGCCGTCCATTGGGGAAGGGCCGCCTTCAAAGCAGGTTGTGCTTTGCCCTGGGTCACAGGTGGCACTGGAGCCCAGGGCTGTGGTAGCCAGTTGGGGGCTCCTGTTGCCTGTGACCCCCAGCTCTGCTTAGTATTGGGGGTAGTGACAAGGGCGAGGGATCTGGGAGAATCCGAGGGGCCCTTTGTTTGCTTGCCCAGGGGTGTGGGCTGTCACCAGAGGGGCGGGGGGGGCTTTTTCCATTTCTTGGAGCACCCGCAGCTTCAGTAATTGGGGGGAGGAGCCCAGTCGTCCCCTTCCAGGCCAGCCGATGGGGAGCTTTGGGAGGCCTTGGTGTGAACACCCTCTCAGCAGTGCCTGTCCCCCACCCAGGGCCCCCTCCCTTCTGAGCTCCCCTGTCGGCATCTATAAAATGGGCTAATGGTCCTAGGCTCGCGCTGGGAGGCTGGAAGCAAACAGAAAGGAGGGGCTTTATTGCAGTCCCTCTGGCCCAGGGCCGGTGTCCCGGTGAGCGCTGGCACTGCCCCAGGTAGGCAGGTGACAGGGCTGGCGGAGTCAGGGGGTCACCCAGGCAGCTTCTTCACCGAAAGAATGTGCGGCGAAGAATGTTGTCGCAAGGGTTCTCCTCGAACTCGGCCACTTCCTGTCTGTGTCCCTGTGACCCTTGGGCTCGGGGTTTTTCCATCTGCACAGTGAAGCAAAGCATGACACAGGTCAGTTTACGGGGCTGCTGGGAGGCTGGAACCGGGGTCACGGGGGGCAGGTGTTCTGCAAAGTGGGGTGCACTTCGTGAACAGCAAATAGGGTGTCTGGTGGTGTTTCCCGGGACCTTCCTCCCCGAGGCCGTGAGAACTAAAATCTCAGGGACAGAAGAGGGCTGGAGGAGAGGCTCAGTTTCCTTGCCCATAAAGTGGTGAGACCAATACTCTCTGCCTCTATAATGTTCTAGGTGGTCACGAGGATTACACTTGAGGGCGTACCAATGCTGTGACCGGTCCGTGATCAGCACTCAGCAACCCTTAACCTTTAGTGCCGGCATTCACGGGGACATTAGTGCGCCTGGTGGGGTGACTGCGTTCAGGATTCCTTCTGGGATTTCCTCAGGCCGGCCCGCCCCCCCTCTCCCCCCTCCTCCCTGGGGAGAGGAGCCTCCGGATCCCCATGCTGGACTTGTGGGCTGTTCCAGGGGCAGGGTCCAGAGTGGGAAGGCACCGCCCGGCCCAGGAGATCCCGGAGGATGCTAGTTCCAGTGGGTGCTCCCTTTTCCCGGCCTCTCGGGCCTCCGAGGTGTGACAGACAACAGAAGAGCGTTCTCTAAGAATCCCTTCACTCCTGCCAGAACGGGGACAGTTGTCCCAGGAAGGGTCCCCTCTGTCTGATGGAGGTCTCCCTGTCATCTCCTCCTCCTCCCACCCTGACAGGGGCCGCTGAGTCGAGACAGTCATTTCAGGAGTGCAGCCCCCTCCCCTTTGGGGAAGATGGCCTCAGACAAAGGGTGGGATTCCCTCCAGGGCTGCCCGGCCCCCTGCAGGACACAGGGTGGGAAACCCCGGCACCCTGGGGGCTTGGCGGGCAGCAACTGCAGAAGGCGGTGATCTTGTCCCACGCCTCCCCTCCACCCCCCGTCCAGAAGGGAGAACACAGGGTCCCGAGGGGTGTCGTGGCTTCTTCCTGCCGCTCCACTGAGCCTGACGACCGAGTCGGGTCCGAGGTGCCTCCTGGCTCTCAGGCCGGTGTCCTGCCCCCTCACGGGGGCGCCCGGCCTCCACGCCACGGCGGAGCCGAGTGTGCTGGTCTGTCCGTCCATGCCGCCCTCCCCCAGGGTCCGAGGTGAGACTCCCTCACCTCTCACTCGTGATCGCGGCAACGTGTTTAATTTCCCCGGGGCACTCGCCACGCGCTGCCATGTTCTGTTTGTTCTTCTGGGCGTGAGCTTGTCTTCTGTCCTCCTGCCCACGGAGCGTCAGCGCCACGAGCGGGCGGGACAGCGTCCACCTGGCTCCGGGCTCTTCCCTGAACTGAGGCTGGCGCTCAGTACCCGTAAGCTCAGCCACGGACCCCGCCCCTCGCGTCAGATGGGTTCGTGAGGCTGCATGGTGGTTGGTGGCAGAATCCCGGATGTGCCCTTTTGGGTCTCTGGTGCTAGGGGACCATCAGAGGGCAGTGGATTCGCCGATAGAGAAGGGACGAGTGTGGCCTGGGGGACCGGGAAAGGCGTGTGTCTTGAAGAAGATGGGATCCGCCTGGCACTGAAGGACGGGGCTGCGGGCGGTGGAGGTGGTGGCTGCTGCCCTGGGTGGGGTGTCACCTGCTGTCATCGCCGGCCTGCCCAGTGGACAGAGGTGTCCTGGGAGAACAGCAGTTATGGCTCTGGGTCCCCGCCTTCCAGGAAGGCTTCCCTCACCATGCAGTCGCCAGTTGTCACTCATCGAATAGTTGAGCAGCTTCTCCGAGCTCGGGACTGCGCGGAGGGTGCAGCTGCGGAGCCCTGAGTGGAGTGGGGGACAGGGAGAGACAAGCAAAGGACCAAGAGCAGGAAAACTTCAGACGGGGCGGGGGAAGTGCCACAGAGAATGAAGCAGGTGAAGTGGCTCTGATGGGAAGGCCTCCTGAGGAGGACACGGTGACAGTCACGCCGGATGCTCCTCTGTGGCCTTTCTGTCGCCTTCACGCATGTCAGCCCACCTGGTGCCTGGATGATGAGGGAGGGAGGAGAGCCTCGGGCAAGGACAAGGCATGTGCAAAGGCCCTGAGGTGGGAACATGCCTAGAGATCCCAGGACCCCGTCCTCCCCACAACCCAGCTCTGTCTCCTTCAGGGGCTTTTATGTCTCATAGGCTCCTGGGCGTCCCGTCCCCACGACACAGCAGATGATGATGTCCAACCCCTCCCTCCCGCTGGGCTTCAACAGTCTTTCTGGGTCACCTCCCTGTGGCCGCGGGGTAAGGGCGCAGCGGCCTGGTGTCAAACCCTGCTCTGCCCTGGAATTCGTGAGCAGTGTGTCAGTTTCCCAGGGCTGCTGTGACCAAGTATCACCGACCGATGGTGTAAAACAGCAGTTCCGGAGGCTAGAAGTCCAGGTTCACGGTGCTGGCAAGACCACGTTCCCTCTAAAGCCTCGAGGGAAAGGCACTTCCCTGCGTCTTCTGGTCGCCACAGGTTCCCCTTACCCTGTGGCACTCCAGTCCCTGCCTCTCCGTGGCTGTCGTCCCTCCGTGGTCTTCACGCTGTCCTTCCACAAGGACACCAGTCGTGTTGGATTGAGGGCCCACCGTACTCGGGTGACTGAATCTTAACCGGTTACATCTGCAGCCCTCGTTTCCAAATAGCATCCCACGCTGCAGTGCTAGGGGTTAGGGTTTCAATATATCTTTTTGAGGGGACACAATTGGCCCCTAACAGGCAGAGGACCTCACCTCTCTGTGCCTCAGTTTCCCGCTCTGTAACATGGGCGATAGGAAAGGGCCCACGTGCTACGTTTAGGGAGATGGAAATGGAGCAACGTAAGCCTCGGGTCAGGGCCAGGCCGGGCACACGGGAAGCATCCTGGGAGCTGCGGCCAGGAGCGGAAGAGCGGATGGTGATGTCCTCGGCCAGAAGGACTTGCCCAGCAGGGCCTGCATTCCTGGGTGTTGGCCTCTGCCTGGGTGCTGTCTGGATGAGAAGGGGTGGTGGGTGCCTCTTCAGGGGAGCAGGGTGTGGGGTGGCCAGCGCATGGCCCGGGGCCATTAACAAAAGGCAGGGAGACCCCATCTGCAGGGGGGTATGAGCCGAGGCCACCACAGCAGGAACCCAGGGCACGTTCAGGCACTGGGCAGGTCCAGGGGACTTTCAGGCCTTATTAACCCAGAGATACTGGGCAGGAGCCTGGGGCCGGGAGCCAGAGCAGCCAAGGGTAGACTGAGGGGCATTTGTAGGGTTCCCAAGGCTGGAAGGGCCCAAGTCCTTGACCAGCAGGGAAACTGGGGCACAGAGAGGAGAAGGGGTTTGCGGGAGTTCACACAGAGTTGGGAGCCCGTGTTCCTTAGTCTCCCCAACAGAAGTCCCCTGGGCAGGTGTGGGCGCCACAGGGCAGGGCCCCAGAGCTGTGTCCCAGCCCCTTGAGGCTGCCCCACAGCCCTCCTTTGAATGAAGCCAGGTTGGAACGCTTCGGCCTTGGTCACTGTCACAATGCCGTCCACCCTCCATTAGCCTGGTCGGCCCTCTGAGCCCGGCCAGACCCACCCCAAGGTCCCTGAAGTACTTATCGGGTCCCAGAGCACCTCCATACCCAGCCCCATGGTGCTTCCGGGGAAGCCGGAGGGCAGGGCACCGCCCGCGCCGCTTTGCCCTCTGCGAGTGAGGGAGCTGAGGCTAGAAGGGAGGCCCCGGCAGAAGCAGGACGGAGCCCACGTCCCAGGGAGCCCCGCCCCCAGGGGCAGGGCCTAGTGATTAGAAGGGGCTACAGAGAAGAGCCTCCGTCTGGGTGTGGCCTGGTGGAAGCTGGCGGCTTGGGGGCATCTGGGCCAGCTCCTGCTGTGGCCTCCTCGCCCTGCTGTCTGTATCTATATTTATCCCCGTAATGGCCTGGCTGCCTGGCGGGCACTCCCGAGCCTCAGCTAAGGTGGAGAAGTGATTTGTGTTGAGATGTCGCCCCCTACCTGGATGAGAGCCTCAGCCTGTTCTCTGGGGGCTGCGCTCCGCCAGGCAGGAGCCGGCAGCAATAGGTGTGCGGGGAGGGCCCAGGGGGCCTGAGCAGCTCGGGGCTCTACCCCTGCCCCAACCTCGCAGCGAACCAGGGCTGTGGGAGGCTGGGGTCCGAGTGGGCAGGTGGCTGGAAGGTGGGACCCGATGAATGTTAAAACCTTTCAGCTCAGGAGATTCCAAGAACCCCTGATTCCCAAATCCCAGGATTCCCAACGCTGGGATTCGGAGAATCGTGCTCCCAGGCTCCGCGAGCCTTTTCCCTTCACGCGCCCTCGCTTGCCACAAACGGTGGTCCAGCCCCGTTTTCTGCCTCTCTGTGCTGGGAACAAGGGAGATGAAAGTAAGATTCAATCCTCTCTTTTTTTTAAATATATATTTTATTTATTTATTTGAGAGAGAGGAAGGGAGGGAGAAAAAGAGGGAGAGAACATCAATCGTTTGCTTCTCATACATGCCCTGACGGGGGACAGAACCTGCCACCCGGGCATGTGCCCTGACTGGGAATCGAACCGGTGACCTTTCGTTTTGCAGGACAACACCCAACCAACGGAGCCACACGGGTAAGGGGTCAGGGCTCATCAGTCCCCTCTTTAAGCTCAAGCGTGGGTGACTTTTCCTAAGCCAGTTGTTACCGTATGGTGACAATGCAAAGTAACCGGGGCTCTGGAGGGGCTTTGTAGTCCCCCGGTTGTTTTTAACATTTTATCAAAGCAGAGCATACCAAGCAGAGCGGGTTTTCCACAGGCACAGCTCACTGACTGTTCACAGAAAGTCGGCGTTAGCAGCGCCCAGGCCCAGAAGCAGAAACACGCCCCCGAGGGGATCTTCTAGGAGCTGACGGCCGCTGTGATGGCTGATTTCGTGTGTCAGCTGGGCTAGGTGATGGTAACCAGTTGTTTGGTTAAACACCAGTCTGGTGTTGCTGTGTAGGTATTTTTCAGATGAGATTAACATTTAAGTCAGTAGACTTTTGGCCCTGGCCAGGTAGCTCGTCCCGGTAAGCCAAGGTTGCGGCTTCAATCCCCGATCAGGGCACATACAAGAAGCAACCAATGAGTGTGCAAATAAGTGGAACAACACATCGATGTTTCTCTCTCTCAAATCAATCAAAAAAAAAAAAGCAGTAGACTTTTATTAAAACAGATTACCTCCATTATGTGGGTGGGTCCATCCAGTCGGTTGAAGGCTGTACCAGCAAAGGCAAAGGTTTCTCCAAGAAAAAGGAATTCTACACAGAAGCCTCGCCCAAGTGTCCAGGCGGCCCAGCCTGCCTTGCAGATTTCGGGGTCAGGACCACGTATCGGCAGTCACCGGCGTTTCCAGCCTTCCGCCTCGCCCCAGAGACGTCAGACTTGCCGGCCCCCAGTCATGAGAGCCAGTTCCTTAAAAGGAACCTCTCTCTGTGTGTTTATAGACGTCCTGATGCTTCTGTTTCCTCTGGAGAGCCCTGACTAGTACGGTGGCCATTTGTCTTCTGGGATCTTCTCACCCAGAAATGGCGGTGAGGGGTAACTCAGACCTGGGCTCATTCAGAGCATTCCAACCCTGCAGGCCCGGGGCCGGCGTCTGGTTAGCCGAGAGCTGCCGTCTAGGGCAGAGGTTGCACACGCAGAGTCTGTGGGTCTGTGTGTTCTTGGAGCCCACTGCAGCGTCACACACAGGGTGGCATGTGCCACTCCAGGGACTCTGGCTGAGCGGGTCTGGCGGGGGGCCCAGGGTGCCGCGTTTCTAACAAGCTGAGGCCACCCAGCTGGGAGCCACCCGGGAGCCACGAGAGCCTAGGGTCGCCCCGGAGCCTCTGCTGTGGGTGATGAGCCCCACAGAGCAGCGTTTGTGGGAGAGGACCCAGGGGCCCCAAGGGTCCTGGAGGCCGCAGTCCAGGGGTATAGCACCTTGGAGTGTGGGTCTGGGTCTGTTACTCCCTCCCTGGTCCCCTGTCCAGCACCTCAGTCTCCCTGAGAAGAGGAGCCTGGAGCCACCAATTTCAACCAGTTTAAACTCCTTGCCCCCTTTACACAAACATAAAACTTCACACATCTCCCGAGGTTTTGGCCAGTGCAGCTGGAAGCGAGGGGGAGGGTGGCCTGAGGTGGGGTCAGGCCAGGCAGGGCCCTGCCAGCCTGGGGAGGATTTGGGGTTTTGTGTGACCTGGAAGGGGAAGCCACTGGAAGATATTCAGGTAGAGCTATGGCAGCATCTGATTTGAATACGTACAGTCTCATCTGGCTCTGGTGTGCAGAAGGGAGTTGGGGCTGGGGCTGCAGCAGGAAGACCTGCTGTGGGCCGGTGCGTGGCTCAGCATAAGGATGGTGGGCGTGGGGGCTGAGGATGATGCCGGCTGCAGCCTGAAGTTGGAATCAGCAGCAGCTGTGGGATATGGGGAAGGGGGAGGGGAGGAAAGAGAGAGGTCAAGGCTGATGGGTTCTTAGGTTTCTGGCTAAACCAGAATATTCTAGACCCGTGGTTCAGGGCCAGAGTCTCTGAATCCTGCTCTGCCTAAATGACAAGATGTCCTATAAGCTGGGACCTGTGGACTCTGGGGGCGCTGAAGCCTCTGTGTCTTGTCCACTGCTGTCCATTGCTGAGTGCTCGGGAGTGTTCGCTGAATGAATGAATGAACAGTGAATGAAGAGAATCCCCAAGCCCTGCCTTCTCTTTGCCTCAGTTAACCCATCTGTAAGAGACTACAAGTTTTGTTTCCCTGCCTTCCAGCCCCTTCCCTGGGGGTCTGGTCACCCCAGAAGGCTTGTGCCCATCTGGGCCATCTGCAAGCAGGCCCCTGGCTCCCATGCCCTGTCTCCAGCCTGAAACCTCAAATTACCTTTTGGGTGGGCGCTGCACCCAGGAGCCTTCTCATCTCGCCCAGATGCGCATGGCAGGCCCATCCCTCTGTTAATGACACCTTGCCGGCCTGCCCTCTTTGCTGGAGTAGGAGGGGAGGGGGCCCAGCCCAGCCTGGGCTGTGGTTTCTTTTTCCATTGCGTCAGGCCGCAGGGTCCGGCCCGCCCACCCGCCCGGTGCTGGGCTGGCACAGAGGGGCCCATTCCAGCCAGGCCCGCCCTAACTCTGGACACCATGTGCTCCCCGTTTCGGGGATCCAGAGGCTTCCGGCCAGAGGGTGAGTTGGGGCTGGGGGACCTGCCCCAAGCTGGGGGGAGTGCCCCTTCCCTGCCCACCCATCGCTCTAGCCTGTGAGCTGGTCCAGGTGGAGCGGCAGTCGGCTCTGAGGAGCCCAGCCCAGCCCGACCCTCTCCTGTGACCCGGCCCTCCTGCCCATGCCCTCAGCCAGGCCCAAGCCAGGGAGGGGTGGGAGGACAGTGCAGGGACCCAGGCGAGTGATGATGGCAACTTGGACCAGGGAAGAGTGGGGGCAGGGAGAAGTGGCCCTGAGTGTTCACACAAGAGCCTTTACGTCTGCAGTATGGGGACACTTGTGTACGGGTGTATGTGACCATACATGTGTACGTGGGCAAGGAAGTATATGAACCTGAGTGTGTGTACCTGACCATGAAAGCAGACCCGTCTGACTGGGCAGTAGGGGGCACAGTGGCCCAGGTGGCATCTAGCATGTCACGAAGGGGACCTTGAGGTGGAGAGGAGGTGGGTGAGCTGCAATCCACCCCGTCAGTGATGACGGGAGATGCAGGAGTGTCAACAGGGTGACCCTGGAGAAACTGGTGACCTTGGGCGCTCTGAGGCCCTCTTTGCCTCCGGCTCCCTTTGGCCCGGCTGACTCCCTAGCCGTCCCCACCGTGCTCAGCAGCCCCCTGCCCTGGCAGAAAGCCGTGCATGGGCCTGGGAGTCCAGAGGCCCCCTCCGCCCCCTGCCTCTGCTGTTTGCTGGCTGTGGCACCTCAGGCAGGTGACTTCTGCACTCTCGGCCTCAGTTTCCTCATCTGTAAAATGGGAGTGACTGTCACGCCCCTCCTCATCTCTGGTGGCTCTGTGAGCCTAAGCAGGCATTCTCTCCGCCACACGGCAATATGTCCATTTTGGACACTGCTGTCCCCAACCCTCCTGAGGGTCACGCTCACCCCGCCCTGACTTGGCACGGCCACCCAGCTGCTCTCAGCGAGAGGGAGGCCGCTCTCCAGCCCCTCCGTGGAAACTCATTTTTACATGACAAGAATAAATCCTGCAGGCAAATTGCAGTGCTGCCCTGCTGCTCTGGGCTCATGTGATTATAATGAGGTTCTAGGGACAGGCGGCAAGAGGGAGGGGCTGAGCACCGGCTTCGTCGCTGTCCAGATCCCCTCCTTGCCAGGCGCGCCCCGAGCCGCCATCTGGAGGGGCGAGGGGCTTCTGGCGCCAGCCCCACACTCACTTGCAGACTGGGGCCTGTGACTTCTCCAGGAGAGACTGGCATTCAGGGAGTGGCCAGTGGCCAGGCTCGCAGGAAGGGGGAGAGGGTCCAGCACGGCCACCGTGGCTTGGTCCTCCCGGCCTGGATGCCAGCCGCCTCCCTACTGGCCGCCCCGCTGCCTCTGTTTAGCCTGACAACCCCTTTGCCCCACAGGGGCCAGAGTGGGCTTTTAAAACCAAATCAGTTCATGTCACCTGTCTGCTTAAAACCCTCCAAGACTGCCGTCACTCTCGGAATAAAGCCCCCACTCCCTACAGAGCCTCCAGCCTGGGAGACCTGGCTGCTGTCCCCATCTCTCAGCCAGACAGGACAGTCTGAGCTGAGCCTGGACAGCCCTCTTGCCGCAGGAGCCCAGCCCTGGCATGGTGCTCGGGACCTACAGATGCTCAGTAAACTCTCCAGAGTAATGAATGTGCCTCGGCGTTCCTGGTGGAGAATGGGGTGATGATAGTGGCGGCCCCGCAAGACTAGATAAGAATTGGAGACTGCGCAGGTGACACGCTCCCTTTGCAGTCAGGGCTCTCGGGAGCACAGTAACTTGGATTCGTCATCCCAAAGGGAACACCCTCCCCTCCCCTCCCCTCCCTCCTCTGGGGCAGGCAGGGCCAGTTACCCACTCAACAGTGAGGGGACAATATATTAGTCAAGGTGGTGGCACCTGGCCTTTGTAGGTACGTGTTTGGGGCTGGACTCCTCTGCCTAGTGATGGGGCCTGGGCTCACTCAACATGGGCAGGTGGAAATAAGCTCTGATCACCGGAGTCTCTCAGACTGTGCCGCGATGGCTCACGGGCAGATGAGGAAACGAAGGCAGAGAGAACCAGAGGGCTTGGCCACCGCCCCTTGCAGCAAATGGGTTTCTCCGCACTTGCTCCAAATGAACACCTTGCACTCGGAGGAAAACAGAGCTGCTTAAAGTAAGCAATGCCAGTGATCAGCCTTGACAGGGTCCGGTGCAGGGAATTTTGGCAGGCTATGTACCGGTGAAAGGGAAAACTCTATGTTGAGGATAGGGACCAAATTCAGGCAGGATCTGCGCGAAACAGAGGGTTTATCTGTTCATTGATTTGTACAGTTATGCTGCTTTTATTCAGAGATATGCTGAGTGCCTCCTATGCACCAGTCACATGCTTAGGGCAGGGACACAGGATGAACAAGATAGTCCATGAAAAAGGTGAAGTTTTGGATAAGTTGCCAGAAGTGAGCTTCCTAGTGGCCAAAGCAATGAGGGAAACTTGAAGAATTACAAGCTCCAGTGTAGCCATAAGATGCCAGCATGTTAACTGCTCAGGAGAAGCCCAGGTTTTCCTGGCAAAATGAAGGTCGGGGACGCCATGTCCACTGTGATTTGTTGCTGGTCTGACTGGGGCGACTTGGACCTGTGTGTAGCTCACAGGTAAAAATGGACCAAAGCAGAGAATCACTTCAAAGACAAACTAAACACATCAACCAGAGCCTCCATGTGCCTGCATTTCCTGCGTTCTCCTTTCTCCAGTCTTTTGCCCTTGTTATTCCCTGCTCCCCTCACCCCCTACCCCTACCCCTCACACACCTTTCCTTTCTCTACTCACATCCTGAAGGTCAGGTGGTGTCGCAGATGTCTGCTCCCTTTCTCTGACTCCCGCTCCTATCCCCGCAGACTGCCAGGAACTGTTGCCACCTCCGCCACCCACCCCCATGGCCTACATACCGGGTGGGGGCGCCCCGGCAGCGGGGGCGGCCCCCGTGGGCTCCCAGTACTGCGTGTGCAAGGTGGAGTTGTCTGTGAGTGGCCAGAACCTGCTTGACCGGGACGTCACCTCCAAGTCCGATCCCTTCTGTGTCCTCTTTACAGAGAATGATGGCAGGTGGATTGAGGTGAGGCCCCTCCATGGGTGTCTGGTTGCGGGGGAGGGTGGCCAAGTGCTGGAGAGGGGCAGCCGCTGGGGCCCGGAGCCTCCCGGTCAGGCCCTTGGAGGTACCTGGAGTGTGGGCTGGGGACGACTGAGAAAATTGTTACTCTTAAAATTACTGAAAATGATGATACATTTGTGTTTAAATTTTTATAATTTTAATTCATAGATTTAGGTTTATAAATATGCAGTGTTGTATTTATTGTTTTATATCGTATTTTAAATTACTATAACATATAGTTAAAACCTTGGAGTTTTACAAAATGGTTGCTTCCGCTGTTAAATAACTGTCCCCACTCACTCCTAAATGGACAGTCAGTGAGGGACAGACAGGGACCTGGGAACCCAGGCTTCGGTCTCAGTGCTGGACCAAGGCTCAGTTCTGTCCCTCCCTGCTGTGTGGCCTTGGGCAAGTGGCTGTCCCTCTCTGAGACAGTCTCACCTATGCAATGAAGATATTCCCCCCCTGCCTACCTTAGAGAGCCCAGAGCTGGGGATGTCGGTGGGGCCACAGCCATGGACTTGTGAACTGGAAAACTTCGGCCTGAGAACTGGGGAGTGATGCGCTTGAGGGAGGATATCGAGAGGTCCAAGTGGTTAAGACGTTCCAGTTTTAAAAATTGCTTTGTTCCTATTCCCAAAAGGGTCTATATTCATTGGAGTAAATTTAGAAAAGCCAGATAGACCCAAAAAAGAAAACCAGAATGTTTGGGCGCCTGCCTGTCAGGGGGAACCTCTGTTAGCAGTTTGGCGTCCATCCCTCCAGGGAGTTCTATATGCTTGTAGATTTTCCAATGTATCTCTTTGTCATCATGATTAAGTGGGCCACAGTGGACATCCTGCTGAACGGACTGTGGTTTACAAAGATTCCCCACAGATGTTGGCTCCTCATGATGATGCCAAGGAAATGGTGCTGAGATTGTTGGCCCATTTTACAGAGGGGTCCCTGGGGCCCAGGGCAGCCAGGGACTTGTGTGTGTCACCCAGTGCTTTGGTGATTCCACCAGAAGTGAGAGGTGGGACGTGGGGGGCAGTCAAGGACTCCTGGGGAGGCGCTCCAGGCTGGAGGCCAGCATGTCCAGAGCATCCTGTCCCTTCTTCCAGGTCTCTGGACCCCCTGCCTGCCCTTTGGGGAATGGTGTCCTCCTCCACTGCCCCCCATCCCCACTCACGGCACTCCCCCCACATTCCCTGACCACCTCCCTCCCACCCAGGTGGGCCACACTGGCTAAAAATAGCCCCGGAGCGAGACCTGTCCCTGCTGCTCCAGCCCTTGGAAATGGACTGGGCGGGAGGGAAAATCAACACAGCCCGGGCCCCAAAATAGACAGTCACCCCGACTCCGCGGTTTTGGGCCTCTGTGCGGAGAGACCAGGAGGCGGGGATCCTGTCCCAGCCCCACCATTGACCCACAGTAGTGGGTTTCCACGGTAGGTGGGGCCTTGGGGGCTGCACCGTTCCAGGTCTGACATTCCAGGATTCTATACAAGGTTCAAACATCTGCCCTCTGGAGGGGAGGGAAGCCCTCAGCCACTCTTCCTCCCGGAGATCCCTCCTTCTTTCTGTTTCCTCTCGCAGCTTCCACGTAAAATGTGGTTTTAAAAAACGACTCTCCCCAAAATAAAAAGAATAAAAACCACACAGAGTCAAATGCCTTCATTGTACAGAAGTGGCAACTGAGGCCCTGATGGCAAAAGGGACTTGTCCTCTGTCAGCTAGGCAGGGACAGAGCCCAAACTCTCATCCTCACCCCCGGGTATGGAGCCAGGGCAGGAGAGTTAAGAGTGTGGGTGCTGGAGTCAGAGCTGGGTTCAAATCTTGGCCCTGCCCCTCCTGCTGTTCCACTTTAGGTGAGTCACTTAACCTCTCTGTGCTTCAGTGCCCTCTGTGAGCTGAGGGCAATGATTGTGGCAGCCATCCAGGTAACTGGCCAAGTGGCTGTTTCAGAGTCGATGTTCAGGCAGTTGGCCGAGTGATTTCTGGCCACCAGAGAAGGGGGGCGCCAGCCCCTAACTCTGATCCTGGTTTCCCTGCCTCTTCGCCAGTATGACAGGACAGAAACTGCCGTCAACAACCTCAATCCGGCATTCTCCAAGAAGTTCGTCCTTGACTACCACTTTGAGGAAGTGCAGAAGCTCAAATTTGCCCTGTTCGACCAGGACAAGTCCAGCACACAGCTCGATGAGCATGACTTCCTGGGCCAGTTCTCCTGCAGCCTGGGCGTGGTGAGCCAGGACCCTCCGGATGGGCGGGGCGAGGCAGGACCCCCGCCCCCCCCCCATCACCCCGCTCCCAAGGACAGGGCGGTCCCTTGGAGAAAGCTGGCGCCAGCTTTCCCCAGGCTGGTGTTCCTGGCTGGCTCCTGAGAAGGCATCACAAATACAGACAGCCCCGAGGGCCAGCAGGCGGAGCCTGCCTAAGGTTGCCACACAGCAATGGGGGGCCCCACGTGGTCAGAGCTGCTGGCTGTCAGAAGCAATCCAGTGTGCTCTTGACTTCCTGGGGTGGGAGGATCCGGGCAGCAACCAAGACACTCCTAGTAGTCCTAGGCTGGCTCACTGTGTGACCTTGGGCAACTTCCTTTCCCTCTCTGGGCCACACCTCCCCATCTAGCTCCTTCCTTGGTGAGCTTATGGGAGCTGGGAGGTGGCAGGGCTAGGAGGCTCCAACACTGGTCCCAATCATCCTGTATGGCTGTGGGCCCTTGGACAAGCCTGAGCCCCTTCTGGGCCTCAGTTTCCCCACATTTCACTGGG
Organism: Micronycteris hirsuta; assembly: GCA_004026765.1. Classification (NCBI taxonomy): domain Eukaryota; kingdom Metazoa; phylum Chordata; class Mammalia; order Chiroptera; family Phyllostomidae; genus Micronycteris; species Micronycteris hirsuta. Next base: position 100,326 of record PVJI01003702.1, on the reverse strand, counting down.
GAATAATGATGACTGCCCAGCCCATATGGATGGTGAGGGGATAAAATGAGACGTGATTTGCGAGGTCCTAGTGGTGCCTGAAATGCCCTGGGCCTGCCAGGAGATGATGTTCAGTGAAAAAAGCAAGGGCCCAACCGTTGTGTAAACAATGGGGTGCGTCCATGGTCCCCGCTGGCCCGTGTGTCCACACCCTCCAAAGATAGGCAAGGAGAGAGCCTAAGGAGGCTGAGTGGGCAGGGGCCGGGTGCTGACAAGGGAGGGAAGCCTAGCAGGATCTGACGGCAGCCGCCAGCCTCCAGCCCCGAGCTGGCCACCCCTCCCCTGGAGGGAGGGGCAGGGCAGGAAGTGGCTTTGGCAGGGCCTGGCCAGAGCTATGGCCCTGCTGAGGAGGCCTCTGGACTGCCGCTCTGGCCAGCGACCGGGAACAAAGCTTCTGCCAAACCACAGCCCGGCCTCTTTCCCTCCTGCTCTCCCGGTTCCCACTGGCGTCCCCGCTGGTTGAGTCTCAACAAGCGAGAAGACAGGGGAGCTGGGTGCTGCTGTGCCCAGTGGCACAGAGAAGGAGGAGGAGGGCAAGGAGAGGACCAGAGAGAAAGACCAGTGTGGGCAGTGGGAGCATGCTCCTATGGGCACAAAGAAACACTGGCATTTCCCCCAAGAAACAGAGGCAGGGCTGGCCCGTGACGGCTGTGGGAATGGGGTGGTCAGACGTGGCTGGAAGGCGACTTTGCGGGGGCGGCCCACTCTTCCTTTGTGTTGTATTGATCCCTGAAGCCTGTGTGAATGTATTTCCTATGCAGATCAGTGAAAGTACGTAGGGAACTCAGGGTCTGAGCCTCTCCCTCAGAGGTGGGTGGGGTCTGTGGATGGCTTTGGAGGAGGTTGTTGGGGGGCCACACTCCCTACAGCTATCTCCAGGATGTGAGCCCTGCGAGAGCCTTTCCCTGGGGGCAGCCAGGTCAGTGGGAGCGAGAATGCTGGTGCCCCATCCCAGCCGCGGGACCCCTCCGGGCCTGGTCTCGGCAGGCGCCCAGCGGGGTTAGCAACAGCGGCTGTCTGCCTCCCACCAGGATCAGGCAGGGGGAGGCTTAGCCCGAGCCTGGCATGGAGCAACGTGTGCTGTGGGTGGTGTCTCTGGAGCCTTTTTCCTCTGCGTCCACCCTCACGGAGCTGCTCTCCCCTCAGATCGTCTCCAGCAAGAAGATCACTCGGCCTCTGCTGCTGATGAATGACAAGCCGGCGGGGAAGGGCTTGATTACGGTACTGCTCCCCTCCGCACCCCCTCTGCGTCTGCCCGCTGCCCTCCCCCATCAATGGGCCCTTCCCTGGCAGATAATCACCAGCTTTGTTTGGAGTAAAAAGACCCAACTTACAACTTAGCAACAGGTCTCTTAGCAACCGGTGCCTGGCTCCAAATAGGATGCACTGGGGGCTGCCAAGCTGGAGGTAGGGGGTTGTTAGCGAACCCCATGCCTCTTACTCCTGGGGCAGGTGCATTTCTACTTGTCTCTGGAGGCCAGAGCCCTCCCAGCGTGCCCCTTCGCGCACTGGCCCCTGCCTGTCCTCCGTGGGGTGTCTTTCAGGAGCGCTTGCCCATCAGAACGGGCCTTGGCTGCAGTGCGCCATGGTGCTGCGATGCGCACTGATTGCCGAGATGCGCAGTGATTCTTAGCGGTGCTCAACGATTCTTGAGATGCACAGAACGCCCCTTTGCGTGGCTGAGCTCCTCAGTCCTCGGGTTCCAAGAAGGCTGAGAAACCCAGTTTTGCAAATGAGGGCACAGAAGCCCACGGAGGAGGTGCCCTGGGGCAGTTCAGCTAGTGAGATTCTCTGTTAGATTATCCCCCTTCACGGCCTGGGTGATTCGGGGCACTGGCCTCCCTGGAGGGAGGGGTGGCCCAACCTGTGTGTGTTTAAACGGTGTCCCTCCCCAGTTCTGGAACCTTCCTGGCTCCCTGGAGCCTTGCAGTCAAGGCTGTGAGGGAGCCAGCAGTCCCCACCTGGCTTTCCTGCCCCAGCTGTTTTGTCCCTTCCTGTACATGCCCTGGGTTCAAGGCCATCTGAATCCTTAGCACACCTTGCACATGCCCTAGGCCCTTAGCCACCGTTCTGCCCCCTGGAATGTCTTCTCCCAACCTGCCCCCGCCTCTTGGAGTTCAGAACCTCCCCATCACCTAGCTTTCATAAGCCAGCTCCTCTCCACCTGGAAGCCAACACAGATGGACCCCTGGCATTTCCACCTGTCCCGCCCTAGGCCTCAGTTCTTTCCTCCGTGACATGGGTGCAACAGTAGGTCCCACCCACAGGGTTGGGGTGCATGTCTCAGCTGGAGGAGAGGATGGGCAGACAGGTGTCCAGCATGTCTGTGGTTCTGGGGGTCCAACAGCGTGCTCAGTGAGGCCAGCCTAGAGGGGTGGGAGAGGGGATGCCCCAGCCAAGAGAGGACCCAGCCCACTGTGTTGCTGTGGGCAGAGGGCCTTCCCTGCTACTCTTTGGGGACAGGGAGAGAGAAGGGCCTGGAGGGGGCAGATGGCGGTCCCAGGGTGACCCAGCTGGTCCATCACTGGCTGGCTGGAGCTGGGGGGCTATGTGGCCGATGGGGAAGGAAGGCACGGAGGACAGATGACAGTGTGAGTTGATGAGGCAGCAGAGGGAGCTCATGTGGCTTCTGTCCCTTCCCTGGGCCTCGGTTTTCCTAGCCGCACAGTGAAGTTGCTGGAATTCCTGATGCCTTGGTGTTTGGAGGTGACTGTGCCCTCCGGGTCTGCAGTGGGGGCCTGTGGGGGCCTGTCAGGCTGCCCCCCCGGCCCAGAACCCTTCCCCAGGACTCAAGACCACCCCTCATGTCCAGTCCCTGCTTTATTTCCTCTCCCCCCTTCTCTGGAGCCACATGGGTCACTTTTTGATTGCTCATCTCCAGATGGGTTACCCCATTTTTCAGAAGCTGGAAACTGAAATTTGGGCAAGACGAGAGACTTCTCCAAGGTCACCCGGCACTATCCCAGCCCTCCCTAGTCCCTCCCAGGGCCCCCGGGCCCCCAGGCCCACTCGACCTGGCAGGGGCCGGGGGAACCTAAAGAGCAGGTCCGACCCCTCCCATCCCTCTGGCCCCGCAGATTGCCGCGCAGGAGCTGTCCGACAACCGGGTCATCACGCTGAGTCTGGCGGGCAGGAAGTTGGACAAGAAGGTGAGGTGGGCAGAAGAGGGGTTCTCCTCCCGGAAGAAGTGTTCCTCCCCGACTCCCGGGTCGTGTGACCTAGCCTTGGAACTTTTGGCCACCACTGTCTTCACTCCCCACCAAGGACAAGCCCATACCACAGGGCTGTCCCGGCCACCCCAAATTAGGATCTTTTCACCATTGAGGTAGTGAGTTTCCTATCACTTAGAAGTATTCAAGACAAAGCTCCTTGTCAAGACCCACCCCTTGGGACTCCCTCTCACTTCGTGTAAATGCAGTAACCTACAGGCTGTGTCACAGCCCCAGGCCCCCTTACCCCTCGATTCCGCTTCAGCCAAATCAGCCTCCTCCTCGTCCCAGGATTGCACCAGGTACCCTCCTGCCTCAGGACCTTTGCACGTGCTGTTCCCTCAGCCTGCAATGTTCTTTCTCCTGATTTCCGCACCCCCTGCTTTACTTGTCCCCTGAATACTGATTGCTGCCCTATATACATTATGTATTTACTTACTTATTTCCTGTTTCCCCCACTTAATTATAGACTCTTTAGAGTGTCACTGTTTTTAAATTTGAAGAAACGGGTTTTTAAAGGACATCGTTTCCCTTCTGTAAGGTGCTCGGGAGAATTGCCATTTTTTCAGATTCTCACTAAAATAAGTTAGGGTCTCCTTGTCCTGCTGGGGACCTCCCCCCGCCCTGGGCACAGTCACCCTTTTGAAGTCCCGCCTGGTCTAAGGTGCTGGCACTGTGCTCCGCAGGCTCCAGGCCTCAGGGTCTCGGGGTACACGCTGCGGTAACCCCAGGCTGGGGCGGTTTCTCCGGGGCAGGCAGCTGGTCCCAGGGGGCTGCAGCCGCTCCCGGCTGCTCACTGAGCCCCACAGTGGCTGAGGGGAGAGGGGACAGGCTGGCTCTGCCCACAGCTCCTGCCCCGATACGGGGTTGGGGAAGCCAACCCCCCGCCCATCTGAGTCTGTCGTGCTTCCCTCACCTCCATCCTCCTGCTTCCCCCAGGACCTCTTTGGAAAGTCAGACCCGTTTCTTGAGTTTTATAAGCCAGGACATGATGGCAAGTGGATGCTGGTCCACAGGACTGAGGTGGGTGTGCGGGGGCCTGGGGGTCTCTAAACCAGTTGTTCAGCAGTTGAGCTGCCCCTAATGGCTCAGGATGGGGCTGTGCAGTCCCAGCCATGGAGTGAAATGTGTGATGGCACCTAAAGGACCCGTTCCCCCTGCCACCGGCATGCCCGCTTCTGTCCTCAGAAGCAGGGCTGTGGGTCTCTCCATCCTGCCACTCCCTGCCCTCGTTGGGCTGACCTGACCCCAGCACACCACTTCGCTGCCTAGGGCCTGAGCTCTCCCTTGCCCCTCACTGTCCTGCAGGTGATCAAATACACGCTGGACCCTGTGTGGAAACCATTCACTGTGCCATTGGTGTCCCTGTGTGATGGGGACATGGAGAAGCCCATCCAGGTGAGGGGGCCCTGGGGGCCCTGCTCCCCACCTTGCCAGCTCAGCCTTCCCGTTCACCCCAGGCTTCCGGTGGGGCGGGGTGGGGGGCGCCTGTCAAAGCTTTTTCTTACTAAGATGGAAAGAGACCCTATCTGGGGGGAGCGTAGGAGACCAGGGTCCTCGTCCCGGCTCTGCCTGACCGCCTGAGTGACCTGGGCAGGGAGGCCCGCTTTGTGAGCCCATTCTGTAAAGCCAAGTGGCTGGCCGGCCTCCCCGCGGCCTGCAGTGCTGCTGGCTAGGATGCTGGCTATGGAAACCCCGGGAAAGACCGAGTGTCACTGTGCTGGGGACGAAGATCACTCACCTCCAGATGCCCTCAGCCCTCAGGGCCTTGTCTGGTAGCAGGTGGGGTGGGGCGAGGCAGCTAGGCCAGGCCAGGTCCCCCGGACAGGGTCCCAGGAAACCTGGGTTCCAGTTCTGTGTTCCTGCTGCCACTGCGAGACTTTGGGCAAGTGCTTCCGTCTTAGGGCTTTGGTCTACCCATCAGCAGAATGGTTACAGTAATCCCCGCCTTCCTCCGACCGGTGTCAGGGTGGCTAAGTTAGAGAGCATATGGAGCTAGGATTTTTTTGTGCCCATCTGAGGGAAAGAAGTCTAGGGAGGGTCCAGGCCATGGACGGATACCCAAGACAGATAAGGAGCCAAGTGACCGCGTGAGAGGAGTTGAGCTTCCTGCACCCGAGGGCACGGCTTCCATTGCTGGGTGGCACACTTTCCAGCAATCGTGGAAGGCTTCCTACAGGAGGCGGTTCAGGAGCTCACAGCATCATCCTGGGCCAGTGAGGCAGGTGCTCGGGGGAGATGGAGGCAGCACCACCAGCAGGAGACGTGGGGTTTGCTCAGAGAGCTGAGGGGCTGGAGAGCTCCTCTTTGGGGGACAGCTCTGAGGTGACCTCACTGGCCCCGCCCCAGGTCATGTGCTATGACTATGACAGCGATGGGGGCCATGACTTCATCGGCGAGTTCCAGACCTCGGTGTCACAGATGTGCGAGGCTCGGGATGGTGTCCCGGTAAGATGGGCGCATGTGTATGACCCCAAGACCTCAGCAAGGGACGGGGAAGGGGCACAGGTTTTTTAATCAGGCAGATTGGGGCTCAGATTTTATCTCTCTGGCTTTGTGAACTTGAGTGGGATATCCAGTCTCTCTGAGCCTCAGTTTCCCCATCTGTCGAATGTAGGTGGAAGAGTAGAGTGGGAACTAAATGAGATGATACAGGTAAAGATGATACATAGTGTCCATGCAGCTCACCGAGAGACACCATGCCCCGGGTGGCAGTTCTGAATTCATGAGTGGATATGACATGGATGTGTTGTCTCGGGGTCGGGAATAGATGAAGTTCCTCCTACCTTGGAGAGCCACAGCTTGGTGTGAGCCCGGGTGGCAGGACCCATTTCTGGGTGTAGACATCCAGGAAGGCTTCCTGGAGGAGGCATGCTGCCCCTAGTCAATGCTATGGAGAGGATTCTGGAGTCCGGGGGAGCACCAGTCCTCATGCAGACCCCGAGGTGAGCTTCTCTTCCTCCTTGCATGTTGCCCAGCTGGAGTTCGAGTGCATCAACCCCAAGAAGCAGAGGAAAAAGAAGAACTATAAAAACTCAGGCATTATTATCCTACGATCCTGCAAGGTGAGCCCGTGGGGAGTGGGGGAGGCACAGGGCAGGTCCCGCGAGGCCTGGGTTCCGATCCTGGTTCTGCCAATCCTGGTCTTGGCTCTGTGGCCTCAGAGCTTCACCTGTGTGGGCCTCAGTTTCCTCGTCTGTAGAATGGGGCTGTTAGTGTTAGTCTCATATCACACCCCTGGGTGGAGGCCATGGAAGACACGAGATGACCTTCCAGAGCCCCTCCTAGTGGGAGGGTAACTGTAGGGAGTTGCTGCTTCCCACACCAGCAGCTTGCCCATTATATGTTTGGCACCTGAGGGGCAAAGCATGTCGGCCAGGACGCCTTGTCCTCTGGCAGTGACATCAGTGAGGGCTCAGGTAACCGTGACTCCCGTGGTGTAGCTGGGGTCCCTGAGGCTCAGACAGGCAACAAAGTTCACTCCAGCAGCAGCTGGGCTGAGGTGCGGGGCAAGGCGCCCTGGCTGTCTGGTGGCCAGGTGTCTTTTGGAATTGGAGAGTGTTAAAGAGGACCCCCCGGGCCAGGACAGCGAGAGACCCGCAGGTTCCGCGTGAGCCCCAGTTGGAGGGCCCCAGCCCCCCGCCTTGTCCTGGTCTGGGGGCGGTGCCGTTGAGCCGAGGTTTACAGGAACATTCACTGGGGAGGTCGCAACACAGAAACACCGTGTGACTGCTAGGCTGTCAGCTCGCAGCATCACGGTGTGGGGCCCCTGTCTCTGAAACTTCTGTCATTCACACCCCCCCTTTCGTGATTTTTGGCACCTGTCGTCTTGCATTTTTGTCATCGACCCCTCCTCCTCCCCATCAGTTTTGTTGCCTATTTTGTACTTAAACGCACTTATGTTGAAAGGGACCCTTAAACTCTCCCAGAAGGGGAAGGCCAGCATCCTTTGCTAAAAAGGGGCAAAGAGCAGCAAAACCAGGTTTAGCAGTTTTATTAACTTATAGGTGGAGGCCTCGGGCCGGTGGTGGAGGCCTTCCCCTATAAGGTGGGGGTTGGTAAGGGCTAGAGGGGCTCACAGCCAGAATAAGGACTTGAGACTCCTGTGATGTGTAGGTGTAATCGACAGTCATCACACATCTGTGTGTGTGTGTGTGTGTGTGTGTGTGTGTGTCCCACCCACGGGGAACCGTTGCTGTGAGCGTTTTGTTTCAGAGAGGTTGGGGTATTGTTTAAACCGATCCGATTCTGTCATCTGCCTGTTTTGGTCTCTTTGTCCCTGCTGAGGTTTCAGGGTGCAGAGCGACAGCGCCCCAAAGGTCCTCCATGGAGAGTGTGGCCAAGTGGGGGGCTGGCCCTCAGGGACGGGACGGGGACCCACTGACTCCCCGCTTCCTTGCTTCCTTGCAGATAAACCGGGACTACTCCTTCCTGGACTACATCCTGGGAGGCTGCCAGCTCATGTTCACCGTAAGGCGCTCCCCGCCCCAGTGAGGATCCTCCCCGAGGGTTTGGGCCAGGGCTGGAGCCGGAGGGAGGGTGTGTCTGGCAGGGGCAGGTGGGGCTTAGCTGCCCAGCACAGGGTTCGGGGGCCACAGGCCTTCCTGCCTCGCCTGCGCCCCCACTTCCTGCTCACTTGTCTCCTTCCACACCGATTCGCCCTGTTCCTCCCACAAACCGAACTCCGCTCTGTCTTAAGCCTGGGCATTTGCTCTTCCTTCTGCCTAGAACTCTCCTCCCTGGAACCTCCTGGCGGCGGCCGCCCTGCCGTCCTGCGGGGTGGGCCGTGCAGGTCACCTTGTCAGGGAGCTCTTTCCCAGTGCCTCCTCTTCCTTTTTGTCCCTTCTCCGATTTGATTATTATCGGAGCCCTTGCCACTCTGAAATCATTTGAAGTATTTTTCGCTCACCCCTGTTTGTCCCACCCCCTGGGCCATGAGAGCCCTAAGGGTGGGCTTTGTTGCGTGCGGCTCCGACCTCGGCGCGTGGCCGAAAGGAGGACTTGCTCCTTTGTCGGTGGCCTGGCGCATGTGCCTGGCAGACTCCTGCTCCGGTCCTCTCGTCTCCTGTTCCTCACCCCAAGGGAAGCCTCAGGCCCAGGGGAGACCCTGCTGGGGTCCCGTGCTCTGCCCATCTCCCCACCTTGCCTCACGGCTCCCCGGCGCCAGCCGCCTCTAGACCCACGAGGACTGGCGCGCCGCTGCAGGACTCTATGGGGCCCGGGGCTTGGCCCTGCTGACCTCTAATGCACTGCTCACCATCGCCCCCTCCCCCACAGAGAGGCCGGCCGTCCCGTTCCCCCTGCACTCACGTGTTCATTCAGCAAATGGACACCAGTCGCCTCCTGAGTGCCAGACTCCAGGCTCTGGTCCTGCAGGGCTCCCGGGAAGACTAAAGCATGCCACCCTGACCTCAGGGAGCTGACCCACCCCACAGCCACTGAGTTCTGAGGTGGTCCTCTCTCCCCCTGGCCTCCTAACCCTGCTGGACAGTCTTGCCCAGCACCCCTCTGTGCCACGCTCCTCCGCCCTCCCAGGGTCTGGGCTGGGGTTTTCTCCGGACTGAAAGCAGGAAGAGCCCTGGCCCCTCGGGAGCATGCATCTTGCCTACCATGAGCATCTGGTTGGACTGGGGAGGTGGGCACTGCCCTATCTGGCAGCTCCAGGCCCCCAAGCTCCTTGGTGGTCAGAGGGTCAAGGAGGCAGGGGGCAGGGTGTCTGGGAAGGCAGCATCTGAATCGGGCCTGAAGGATGGAGGCGAGTTCCGTAGGGAGACAGATGGCCTGTCTGCTCTTAGGTAGACGAGACCTCATGAATAAAGGCCTGGAATGGGAACAGATGAGTGTGGATGGGGACAGTGAGGGGAAAAGGAATTTGGGGCTGCAAGTTGGCTCTGTATCACATCTGGGTAACAGACTTATGCTCAGGCCACAGTGAGCTCCGGGGGGCATTGGAGCCAGCGGGCCGATGCGGTCCCAGCAGCCTCTCTGCTCCCTGTGGGTAAGGGAGGGCGCCGGGGTCTCTGGCCACACTGGGTGGTCTTTCTTTCTCCCCCACCCTGCAGGTTGGGATAGACTTCACAGCCTCCAATGGGAACCCCTTGGACCCCTCCTCTTTGCACTATATCAACCCCATGGGCACCAATGAGTACCTGTCGGCCATCTGGGCTGTTGGGCAGATCATTCAGGACTATGACAGGTGAGCCTGCGCAGGGGCTCCGAAGGTCCGCTCGGGCTCCAGCCAACTCAGCTGAGACGTGGTGTCTGCTTCAGGGCACTTCTACGTGAGCGGGAGGGTGGGGAAGAAATCACTGACGTTTCAAGAGACCAGTTCATGTATGAGGCAGAGGCTATGGCAGCAGCAAAGAGAGGGACCCTGGGAGGGTCAGAGAAGCCCACAGAGACAAGGGGCAATTTGAATTGGGCCTCAGAGGATGAGTAGGAGTTTGCCACAGATTGAGAGGTGTTTCAGGACGAGGCACACAGGATTGAAGTTGGAGTGTCAAGGTACCCTGTATGTTTGGGGACAGCAAGTGGCCGGTGGCCAGGGCTGGGAGACCACGGTGGGAGGGAGGGCAGATGAGAGGGGGTGAGACTGGGCTCCAGGGCTTGGATGATGGAGGGCCTTGAATGCCAACCAGTTTAGGAGAATTTTTCCCAGCCGTGAAAGGAAGGCTGAGCCAGCCCGTACATTTCACTCCCATGTGACTGGTTTGGTCGGGGCACGAGGTCCCAGTTTGGGAAGGATCTAGACGCTGGACCCAGACCGTTGGTTGGAAGCTGTGTGTCTGCCACAAGTGTAGGTGGGCTCAAGCCACACCGGGCGCCCAGAGGTGGACTTGGGGTCAACAGGGCGTTTGAACAGAGCTTTCCTGGGGGTGGTAGTCAAGCTTTTTCTTTCTGTCCTTGGGAGGGTGTGAGGCCGAGGGGGCAGCCCTGGGTGGGGAGCTTGGGAAGGGTGAACGTGGGTGGCTGGCGGCCCCTGGCCAGTTGTCTCACTATGGTTTTTCTCCTCTCTCTTATTAGTGATAAGATGTTTCCGGCTCTAGGGTTCGGGGCCCAGTTACCCCCAGACTGGAAGGTGAGTGAAGCCAGACTGTTGTTTCCTTTTGGCCAGGATGGGCTTTGTGTGTGTCTCTCTCTAAGGTCTGCTTTGGAAGAGTCTGGTGCTGGGGCCCAGTTGCCCCGCCTTCTCTGAGTTTCTCCCAAACCCACACTCATTTCTCAGCCCAAACCCCACGCTGGCACCGCAGCTTTAACACGGAGCAGGACTTGGGTACTGGGCTCCAGCCCCCCGGTACCCACGTCAGCTGGGGAAGACAAGGAAGGTACCAGGTTTAGCAAATAAAAGTACAGGATGCCCACTGAATTTCAGATTAACACATGTTTAAGTATAAGTATGTCCTAAGTATTGCCGGGGATATCCATTGTTTATCTGAAATTCAAATTTAACTGGATATCTGTATTCTGTCTGGCAACCCTAAAGACAGGCAGGGTCATCAGTGCTGAGATGGGGCAGCATGGGCCAGAGGACAGCCCCACCCCAGCCTGGGAATATCAGGGAAGGCTTCCTGGAGGAGGCATGGTGTAAGCCAAAAAGGGAAGGGAAAGTAGGAATTCACAGAGTGACTGGGGGTGGAGATGGGGCAGGGAGCGTGGTAGAGAGAACAGCCTGTGCAAAATCTGGGAGGCAAAGGAAGCAGGGCCAGTTGGAGAAACAGAAGGAAGGTGGGCGCGATGGACTCTCGTGGAAGGTGGGCAGGATGGGAAGATCCTAGAGGAGAAGGGGGCAAGCCATGCAGGGCCTCAAACACACATTCAAGAGCAATGGGGGCCACCGCGCTGTCCCCATGGAGAGTTAGAATCCAGCTGGTATTTTTGAAGGCCCATCCTGGCTGCGGAGTGGGGACTGGCTGGGGTCAGGGTCGGCAGGATGGAGGGATGGAGAGCAGGGATGAGGTCCATTTTATAGGTGAAAGGACAGAGGTTCAAGTGACCTGCCCAAAGTCATGTTTACAGCGGGGGCCGTGAATCCAGCTGGGCAGATGGACTCTGAAGTTTATTCTCAGAATCGGCTGCCTCTCCCATGAGAAGCCTGGGGGGTGGGCACAGGGGCTTCTCCCCCTGTGCGCCTGTCTCAGCCAGCGCCCCCTCTTGTCTGCCTTGCTGCGCTGCGTGCTGTTCCAAGAGTGAGTGTTCGCCTCCCAGCCTCCCCAGGGAGGATGAGCTTCAGCCTAGAATTTCAGAGTGGCTGTGGGACCTGCTGGTGGTCGTGTGGTAGGGAGCAGGGTCCTGCAGGACCAAAGTGGTGCCACAGGGAGAGGGGGCAGGGAGGGCTGGTGCCGCAGGCCCAGCAGGGACCTGTTGCTAGGACACCAGCCGGCTTTCAAAGAACTCTGGTTCAGTGAGATGTTCTCTTGTGCAAAAGCCTCCTTGCAAATGTCACAGGGCAACTCCGGGGAGACTGGGGCTTGGCCAGGCTGGTGCCCAGCAGTGCCTGGAGGGATGCAGGAACCAGGCTAGGAGAGGATAGACAACTCTCCCTGGCCTGGCCTGGCCTGACCCCTCCCGGCCCCTCCCAGCCCCTCCCTGCCTCTCATTGTAACTTGCCTTGCTCCGGCCACAGGAACCTTCTTGCCTTCCTTCCCACCCCAGGGCCTTTGCACGTGGCCTTCCCCTAGCCTGTTGCTCCCTTTCACTCACTTCCCACACCACTTCTCAGGGAGGGTTCACCCCCCACCCCACCCCCGAGCCTCACAGGGGACCCTCCTCTCTGCCAAGCGCCATCCTCACAGAACTCTGGTTGCTTTGGTGTCGGGGGGCGGCTGGCTTGTTTATTGTCTCCCTCCGGGACCCAATGCACTGGGAGGACCCCTGGCTTCGTTCTCACTGTGTCCCTTGCTCCTTGGCATATACTTGGCGTGCATGTCTGTTCACAGTGAATTTGGGGCCCAGCGGCCTGAGCAGCGGAAGTCTTGGTTCTCTGAAGGTGGGAAGCTGGAAGGAGCTAGAAGGACCCTGGAACCAGCTGCCTGCCCCTGGGGCCTCAGTTCAGCCCTGCCCTGCCTGGGCTGTGGCTGAGGGATGCAGAAAGTGTCACTGAGGGGACGGCCTGAGGGCATGGCCTTCAGAATGAGCCCGAGTTAGTGAGATGAAGAGAGAGAGCAGGCAGAGGAAGGTCTGGAGTGGAGAAGAACAGTTTATGCCTCTCCCCACTTTACAGATGGGGAAACTGAGGTTTATGGGGGACAGTCCCTCTGAGGCCAGCTTCCTCAAAGCCTCCCTCAAGTGTCCTGCACCTTCCCAGGGCCACAGAGAACAGTGTCTTATGCAGCTCACTGAGCAGGGGCCAGGCAGGACCAGGTGGGGTGTCCGGGGACCACTGAGTGTCACAGGCCACGCAGGGAGCCCCAGGACAAAGACCTGCGACCAGCCGGTCCCCAGGGGCCCCTGATCAGCTTGGTGTGGCCTCCAGGAAGCTGTTCTGTTTAGTGGCATTTTCCAGGCACTAAGCATGAGAGGAGGCTGTCCACAGGCAGCGTGGACACTCGTCCCCCAGATCTGCTCCTGGCTCTGCTGTGGCTCACCCATGTGACCGAGGCATTCCTTGGCCCTCTCTGAACCTCAGTTTTGCCACCTGTGAAATGGGGCTGCTGGAGTAGGTAACCTGAGAGGCCTTGGGGTGGAGGGTGCCCCCCCCATAGCCCCATGCACTTGAGCCCAGGCCAGGCCCTTCACAAAGAGGGGAAAGCAGCGGGGAATGAAGAGGCTGAGTGTCTGAGAAAGGAAAATAGTACTCTATCCCTATCGGGAGGGGGCTTTTCCCCCTTGGTCTCTAGAATCTCCTAAAATCTGATTTTGCGGGATCAGATTGGCCCACAGGAGGCCTGTTTCCCTGGCAACCATTTTCCTCTCTCAGCCCCTCCGTACAAGCCCCCTCTAAATCTCTACAGAGGCTCATGAAGTTGCCACGGCAACAAGGGCCTCCGGCCCCTACACCTGGAGCCCAGACTGGGGACAGGGTGAAGGGGGCCCCTGGGCAGGGGCAGGGCCCAAGACGGGCATCAGAGGACTGGCTCCATGCCAGGCACTTAGGGCTGAAGGAACAAAGAACGGAATCGCCCATGCCCTAGAACAGGGAAGGCGTCTTCTCCTTGGGCCACGTGCCACCGACCAGGCAGCACTAGGGTGCGCTCCCCGAGCCCAGTCCCTCCCCTCTTGGCCCAGGAGGGCTCCCCAAGGTCTGGGGTCCAACCCTGTCTTGAGGCATGAGGGAACTGGGTCCCTGACCCGTTCTGCTGCATGGGCTTGGCACCCGGGGCCCCCTCTCTGGGCCGTGGTTTGTTTATTTGCGGGATGGGGACGCTGGCCTCCCAGCACCTCCCGTGCGGTGCCTCCGAGCTAAAGCATCTGTCTGGGGATGTCGGTGCCCAGACTGAAGCTCTCCCGTGGCCTGGGCCTCTTCACCCTCCTGACTTAAAACCCCTGGGGGCAGGAACACCTTCTGAAGGTGAGCTCAGGAGGCAGCCTGACCTCGATTCTAGTCCCAGCTCTGCCCTTTGGTAAATGTGGGGCCATGGGAATATTCTAGTATGTTCTATGTCTCAGTTTCATCATCTAAAAAATGGGGTAATAACAGGCCTTCCCCCATTGGCTGCTGTGAGGAAGGAGTGAGGGGATGCTTGCAAAGCATGAACATGGGGCGTGGCCTGTGGTAGGCAAGGGGGCTGAGTGGGGAGTTTGGCTGTGAGAGGGGTGGAGGGTGGGGAGAGTGGGCAAGTCCCCCAGCTGAGCTCTGGCCTCTCCTGAGGCCCCGGGTTTTCTACCCTCCGTCCTACCTGCAGCCCTGAACGGGGTCTAGTTATTGGTCCCTGTGGGTTCCCGGACTGTCGTGGGTCAGTGGTGTCCAGAATTGTGCAGGCCAGACTTTGATGACGGGAACTCCAGTTATGGCCCCGGTCACAGTGAGAGCTGGTAAGCAAGGGGCATCTCTGTCCCACTCAGGGACTCTCGGAGTGGGGTGATGAGCCACAGGCAGCCCTGATCCTGCAGGACAGAGTGGGCTGGCATGGAAGGCTCTCGGTTGGTCCTCTCTGTGTGGGTCAGAGATGTGGGGGTATCCACAGCCCTGACCAAGGGGGGTGCAAGTAAAGAGCCAGGTGCCCCCAGAGGGAGCCTGGGCCTGACAGGTGGGTGGCCTGGGACCAGAATTGGGGCCAGGAGGCTGCCAGCTGAGCATTTTTCTGTGTTTCAGGTCTCCCACGAGTTTGCCATCAACTTCAACCCCACCAACCCCTTCTGCTCAGGTGAGTGTCAGGCATACCTGCACCTGCCCTGGGTTTGCACCAGGCCAACTCCCTAGGTGGAGGGAGGGCAGGCTACAGGTTTCTGTTCCTTTCTCCTCTCCCCTCCTCCTCATGGTTTCTCAGCAAGACAGCTAGGGGAAGAGTTGGAGGTCGTAGTCAGGCAGTCCCTCATTCTAGGCTAGCTGCTGCCCTTTCCTGGCTGTGTGACCTTGGAGAGATCACTGCACCTCTCTGAGCCTTTGCCTTCTCACCTGCCCTAGGGAGATGTGACACCTGCTTAGCTCACATCACTGTGGTCAGGTGGAATTAAGGGAAGCATTGGCAGGAAGCCCTGTGTAGACCCGGAGGAGGAGGCAAGGGTGGAAAATGACACACCTGCCTCTCACTTCTTACTTGCTCTGCGGGGAGGGCCTGGCCCCACCCCGCCCCACCCCCTCTGCCTTTGACTGAGAGCTGTGGCACCCAAGAATGGAGTGTGCCTGGGGGAGGGGAGGCGGAAGGGGCAGGCCATGGGCGTGGTCTCTGCTACCCCTCCTACCCAAAAAAGCCTTAGAGGATTTCCGAGTCTCCCAGAGTCATTAAGAAAGTGTTGGAAGAGGAAAAGGGGCTCCAGGCGGGTGTGGAAGAGGGTGGTCCCTGCCACCTGGGACCTTTCAGCGGAGTCTTTGGCTTGGGTGAGGTGTCCACCTTCCGCGGGGACCCTCAAAACTGGGCCTGGTTTGTACTTGGAAGAGAATTGCATCAAGGCGCCAACGTGGGGACGATGCTGTGACTCAGAAGCCATCTGTTGGCAAAAAATGTGACCCTGCACGCCTGCTGGGGAAATCATGCCGGGTTTGGAGCAGGTCTCCAGAGATGTTTGTCCAAGTCCATGTTAGTCAACCTCATTTCCGGCTGGAGGCCTTCTGGAGAGGACCACAGGGCAGGTGGATATTCTTAGGCTCAGAACGGCAGCTGTTTACAGAGCACCTAACTGTGTGCAGGGGCTGTGCCAGTGTCTCAGTCCCCCTAACAAGCCTGAGCAAAAGCCTTAGCGTGTCCAGAATGGACTCCAGGTGGCTTCCCGAGGCCCTGAAGTGTCACTGCAGGCTTTTTCGAGCCTGCTGAACCCCTTCCTGCCACCTGCCCAAAAGTAGATTATCAGACCTGTGAGCAGACAAGGCAACAGGCTCAGAAAGATTAAATTTGCCGCAGCCCCACAGCTAAGAAGTTGAGAGGCAAGATTCGAACTCAGGTCTGTCTGACTCCATGTTCAGGGCTCTTCCCCACCCTGGCCGTGCACTGTGGGAGCTGCACTGTGGGAGCTTCTGGCAGGGGCGTTTGGGGTGAGCCTGAAATGACGCTTGTTGGCAGCGGGTGCGGGTCCGGGAGGACCAGGCTGATCTCGACTCTTGTCTCATCCAGGCGTGGATGGCATCGCTCAGGCGTACTCGGCTTGCTTGCCCCACATCCGCTTCTACGGTCCCACCAACTTCTCTCCCATCATCAACCACGTGGCCCGGTTTGCGGCCCAGGCCACACAGCAGCCCACGGCCACGGTGAGTAGGCGGCCACCAGTGTGGACCTGCAGGATGGGGTGGCACTGGCTGGGCCCTCCTGGCCTGTCACAAGGGAGGGCCAGACTGAGGCTCATCCTTCCTACCAGACCTGCCCCCACGGGGCTGGTAGATGGCTCTTCTGCCTTCCTTTGTTCTAAAATCCTAGACGCCCCTCTGTGGCTCAGTCTGCCTGCAGGTATGAAAGGGGGCTTGGACCAAGCTCCACCTGATTAGTCCTGGCCTGGTGGGGCATAGGGCCGAGGGAGACTCAGCAGTTCCGTTCATGCATGGTAGGAAATGGGGCTGCGATCCATGGGAGGTACCTCCCCAGGGCAGAGGGTGCATGTGGAAGCCAGGAGACCAGTCCCTGAAGCTCTGAGGCTGACCCTCTGACCCCCTAGTTCCAATAGAGCAGCTCCCGCCTCACGCTGAGGGCTGCGGAACTGTCTGGCCGGCCAGGTGTTCAGTGACGCGGCTGTGGTTCGAGCCTGGCCTGGCCTGCGGCTGCCGGGGCTGCCATGTGTATCTGGAATATTCGGCAAACAGCCACGTCCTGGGCATCTGCAGCCCTGGTCCTCTCCTGCCCTCCAGCCCTGGGCCTGAGGCTAGTGTTGGGGGCTCACTGAGGGGTCACCATGCCTACCTCCCCCCACCAACCACCAGCACCTGCCCTGACTGCAATATGCGGCTCCCCAGGGGAAGGAGGCGTGGTCCCATTGGGACTGCCCGAGCAGGCAGGCACCTGCCCCAGGGGCAGCGCATGGGGTAGTACTTCCCAGCACTTCCCAGCAGGAGCCCTGGGGTGGGGCGGGGGTGGGAAGTGGGGGCTCCTGCACTGGGACTGAGGAGACTGGGGTCTAATACCCATCTGACTCCCCTCCTCCTCCCTGCACTGCTCCACAAGGCCCTGCCCCTCTCCGGGCCCCCCCTCATCTGGAAGGACGGGGTCACTGCAGGAGTGCCAGAGTCCCGCCTACCTTGTCCTTTCACCCGCCCTCCAGAACACCCTCCCGAGTTCACCTGCCTCCCCGTTGGCATGGGCACCATCGCCCCCCCACTGCCCACCACAGCCACTCCTCACCGCTTTTGCCCCTAGTATCCCTTCATTGCTGGGTAGTATCCTTTCCTCAGAGATCCCCCTTCTGTCCCTCAAACACACTGAGTGTGCTCCCCGCACAGGGCCTTCGTCCTGCCATCTCCTGCACCTGGAGTTCTTCCCTGACCTGCCTGCACGGCTCCATCCCATCCCTCAGTGTCCCCTCAAATGCCCTGCCCCCGCTGCCTTCCTTGACACCCCCCTCACCCCCGCCTGCTCTGTGTGATCCCACTCGGACTCTGACCATGGTAGTAACATCTCCCTCACACACCCCACGCTTCCCGTCTACTGTGTGTCTCCCCTCTGGACTCTCGGCGCCACGGGGTGGACTGTGTCTGTGTGGTCACCATCACCCCCCGCTGGAACTGATGCGTTCCATGGCAGGCACTCATCATGCCCTGGAAGGGGTGGACTGGACCCGCCCCCACTGTGGGCTGTGTGTTGTGCAGGGAGGTGGAGGGGTCGCTCTGCCAGGGCCTCTCCCCAAGGGAGAGGGACCTGGCCCCATTGGGATGGCCCAGAGGAAGCCGGCACCTCTACTTGGTCCCTAGAGAGGTGGACGTTGGCAGTTGGCAGGTGGCAGCAAAGATAGGAGGGGGGAGATTATGAGAGAGGACTGGGGAGGGCAGGACAGCAGGACCTGGTCTGGTCCTTGGGAGGCAGCAGAGGGCCTGTGGGGAAGGAGACCGTGGGGTCAGGCTCCCAGAGTTTGAATCCTGCCCTTACCTCTTCCTCACTGTGTGATGTGGGGAAGTCACTTAACCTCTCTGAGCCTCAGTTGTGTCACGTGTACAGCCAGAATACTAACAGGATCTCCTTCGAGGGGGTGGTGTTGAGAAGCAAGTTCCCGGAAGAGGCCCGCCCAGCAGAGGCCAAGGACAGGCAGGAGGGAGTCAGTGCGTGTGGGTCAGCTGTGGTGATAAGCAGTCCTGGTCCTTCCTGCTGCAAGGACATGATCTGCTGTAGTCCCTGCCCTGTGGTGGCAGCTGAGGGCCTGGGACAAGCCCCCTCCCAGCTCGGAGCCTATTTCCTTCATGCAAGGGGAGAAGGGAAGCCCCAGGGGTGCTGTGAGCATCTGGGGCAGCCTGAGCGGGACACTGAGAAAGGCCTGGGAGTGGCTTTTTATAAAATTCCTGGGGCTTTGGCTGGAATTGTTAGGATGCCTGCAGCCGGCCAGGCCACCGTTCCTCCCAGTCTGTTATTGTCTGAGCCAGCTTTCAAAGCAATGGAAAAAAGACCTGCATTCCTGGGGGAGAAACAGGAGGCAGGAGCAGGAATGAAGCCAGTGTCCCTCCTGGGCCCTTTGGCCTGGCAGGACTGGGTGGGAGACAGAGTCCTGGGGAGACTCGGGCCCCGCCTGCTGGATCCTTGGTGTGCAGGGGGCCTGGGCCCCCAGGTAAGCCCAGGAAGGTGTCTTTGTGTTCTGGGGGCTGCTGAGGGTCCCAGGAGGGAAGACCATGGTCCTTCCTCTGAGCAAGTCTGAATTCTGAGCAGTCCTAATCCTCTCAACACCCCAGCCACATTGTCATGATCTGGTCCTCTAAACCTGGGGAGACAGCTTCCTCCTGTCACCCACCCCAGCTTGGGCCGTCTCCCAGCATCAGCAGTGGGACCAGGGAGTCTCTGTTGCCCCTCTTACACGATGTCCAAGAACAGATACCGACAGGTCTCCACCTCCTGCCTGTACTCTGCCTCACATCTCACCTTGCACCAAATGTGGAGGAGGTGAGCTAAGTAGTGGATCGGCCCCAAGCTCTGGGCCCCATAAACCTGGTTCAAACCCCAGCTCCGCCATATCCTGGCTGTGTGACCCACGGCAGGTTGCTTCTGCTCTCTGAACCTGCTTCTTCACTGGAACTTGGCAGGTGAGGGAACACCTTGCCTAAGAAACGTGGTGAGGATTCAACCAAGTACACACGGCAGCCACTCAGCACAGTGCCTGGCACACAAAGCGTTAGATGAATGTGGGCGGCTGCATCTTCTGGGGACCCCTCCTGGGCCAGCACTTGGTGATGCTGAGTACATTCAAGCCCAAGGCAAAAGAAAAGGATTGGTGGATTTACGGATGCTTTTATGCAGCCAGATGCTCTGGGGGGAGCACTCGGCGCGGCCTCAGCCTCCCGATCCCAGACATTGCGCATGCGCGCGCGCACACGCACGCCCACAGGCAGGAAACAGAGCAGGTGGTCGGAAGCCTCTCTCTAGGCAGGGCTCTACGCTCCATTCATTCACACACATCTTTACTGAGAACATTTCTGTGCGGCACTGGGGGGAGGGGGGCTACTGTGATGCGCGGGATGAGGCCTCTGTCCTCCCAGAGCCTGCCGTCTAGTGGGGAGCCAGGCCAGGAAGCAGCAGCCGGGGTGCGATTAAAGCTGTGATGATAGAAGTGCAGCATCATAAAGGTGGCACCTCACCCAGACAGAGGGCTCAGGGAGGGCTTCTTGCAAAGGGGATGGTCAAGCGGAGCCTCGGAGGATACGTCAGTCGGCCTTGCAAAGGCTGGGTGCCTACACGTGCATGTGTGAACGTGCGTGCGTGCATGTGTGTGTGGATCGTCCCAGGCAGAGGGAACAGCATCTGCAAAGGCCTGGAGGCATGGTGTGTGGGCCTAAATGAAGGATAGAGTGTGATGTAAAGGCTGAGCTGGGAGTAGATGAGGTTGAAAGGTGAGCCAGCTCCCACAGGGCCGTGGGAGCCAGTGAGGAATCTGGATGTTCTCTTAAGGGCAGAGGAACCCCTGAAGGGCATTAGGAGGTTCTGAGGGGGCCCAGGGGTTCCTCTCATGGGGCCTTCATCTTCCCCTCTGCTCTGGCCCATAAAAGTCAGGCCTTCTTGTCATGGCCCATTCCCGGCTGGCCCCCTAGGTGTCTGGTGTCCCAGTGGAGGGGACTCTGGGAAGCCGCCAGGACCCTGGGGCAGATCCTGCTCCAGCAGATGCCTTCCACTCCTGCTCCCAGGGTCTCAGCAACTGGCTTCTCAGAAATGAGCCAGGGAGTGAGTGCAGCCTCTCCAGATGCTGCCTGGAACTGTTTTGGTCAAGTCAGTTTCTTAGAAATCAAATCACAACATTAAATGGATTGGTGGCTATTTAGAGTCTCGGAAAACTGAAGAATCTCTGGTCAAGGCAAAAGGTTCAAGGCAATCTCTGAAATGTGTTGGGAGTTTGGGTTTGGGGTTTGACCTGTCAGGGATGTGCTGTTTCTGGAGCACAGATGGGGTGATGGAGAAGAGGGTGCAACGGGCTATGCTGAGGAGTGCTCAGAGTGGGGGCTGGGGGGAGAGGAGTGTCCGAGGAGGAGCCCTCCCCATGGGCAATGCTGGCAGTAGAAGCAGAGCTCAGCACTGGGGAGAGCCCTCACGTCTGCTGGGGAGGATGGGGGTGGGGATGAGAGGCTCAGGCGGGTCTTGGAGCTGTGGCTGGGCAGGGGATGCCGGGCAGAAGGAAGTAAACCAGGAAGGGCTCGTGTGGAGGTGGGAAATCTTGGGGCAGATACAGGACTGTCTGTGGGGCAGCTGCGCCCTGTCCCACCTCCTTCTGCCCAATTCTGCCCTTCGTGCTCCCCTTCCACAGCTCCCTCCCAGGTCCCTTCCGGACTGTCTCGGGGGTCGGGCCGTGGACCCCTGGGGTTGTAATGAACCTCAGGGGCTCTTGGACAACCCTGGCTCTGCGCCATGGTGGGCAAGGAGCCCAGGACTTGTCAGCTGCACTTCCATTGCCAAGGCCGATGACCCCAAGCTGAAGCCAAACATGAGTGTGGGCATCGTGGCTAGCTGGCTGGCATACAGGAGCGAGGGTTCAAGTCTGGTGCCGTGGCTCTGGACCTTGCTCTGGGCTGCTATCCTGGACATTCTGGCCTCCTGACACTGGGGTGCTGGGTGAGAGGGTGCAGGCCCCACTACGGGAGAGACAACTGCAGCAGAGGAGGACATCGTGGAGAGAGCGCCAACTTTGCACTCAGCTAGGCTTGGTTTAGAACCAAGACTGTGCTATCCCGGCTGGGAGGCCTGAAGCAAGTCGCTTACCCTGCCTGGCTCAGCCCATCTCATCTCTAAAAGGAGAATCACAGGGTGAGGGTGACAGGGAGGGCCTGTGTGGTCACTGTGTGTCAACAGGGACTTTGTCACCCTGTTCGTTGGTGCCCTCAGTCCTGCAGCAACTCAGGCCCTGTCTGCGCCCACCGCCCTGGGGAAGAAGGCTCCAGGGCTCCGAGGGGGGCCCAGGCCTGTGCACTGCAGTGCAGAGGTGTGGCTGATGGAATGGGGAGAGTCCAGAGGGCCCGCAGGGGTGGGGCGGGGAGACCATCTGGGCTGGGAGGGGCTTGGAGGCCAGTCCCACCCATTCTATTCCTCATTGCCAGGCCTCTCAGTGCCTTCCTGCCTGCCAGCCTGGGTGCTCTGGAAATTTCTGGTGGGATGGAAGCACCTCCCTTAGGGAAGGGGTGCTGGGATGATGGTAAGCTATGTGGGGACGAGGGCCTTGAGTGCCCCTCAACCCCAGGGATGGGGGGCTGGCAGCAGCAGCCCTCCACTGCAGGGATTCAGGCTGCCATCTCCATAGCAACAGGTATCCCCAGCCAAGGGATTGATCTCTTAAAGGCACAGTGCAGGAGCCAGCCTACTGCTGCCAGGAGGGGGGTTAGGATTGTGGGGTCCATGCCTCCATGCAACTCGCCCCCCTCCTTCCCTCCACAGTTTGTGTATGGTGGACAGGCTAGAGAGCCAGGCACCCTCGGGGGCTGAATTTATATCCTCTGTACGTCCCTCAGGGAGCGAACAGGTGAGAAGTTAGCCAAATGCTGGCGTAGGGGCTGACTTGGGCCTACCGTCCATGACCTTGACATTTCTTCTCCTGAAAACCAGAAGGGTCAGAGGAGAAGGCGAAAGCTCTATACAGAGAATATTAGGGGCACAAGAGCTTTTCTGTTTACGGGTAGGGGGAACTGAGCTCCCCCGCAAAGGGGCCAGAGTGTTGTGGACAGCTTCTGCTCTAGCTAAGGTTGGGTCAAGGTGCACGCAGGGGCCAGGGTGCTGGGGGAGGTGGCCAGGATTTGGCTACAGCTGGGGAAGGAGTCACCTTCCTCCCAGGATCAGAGGGCTTTAAGGGGTTGGGGGAGGAAGAAGTGGGGGAGGGGGTCCAGGGGCCTCAGGGCCCTGCTGAGTGCCCGCTGACCTCCTCCCTGCAGCAATACTTCATCCTCCTCATCATCACGGACGGTGTCATCAGTGACATGGAGGAGACACGGCACGCCGTGGTGCAGGCTTCCAAGCTGCCCATGTCCATCATCATCGTGGGTGTGGGCAACGCCGACTTCGCTGCCATGGAGTTCCTGGACGGGGACAGCCGCGTGCTGCGCTCCCACACTGGAGAGGAGGCGGCCCGAGACATCGTGCAGTTCGTGCCCTTTCGAGAGTTCCGCAACGTGAGTGTGGCCCGGGCGGGGAGGTGACCTTACAGGACCCCAAGAGCCATCATAATAACCAAGGATGAAGGTTTTGAGATTGTCTGCCCAGTCCTAGGCTCCTCTGCCCTCAGCTCCATTGACTGCACACTTCCTGAGGGCCTTCTCTGTGCCAGGCCCTGCCCCAGACGAGACCGTGTGATGGTGCGCACTTGCTCCCATGAGCCGATGGGACACAGAGGCCGTACCCAATTCAGATGGAGGCTCCAGGCAGGGGTTCCCAGAGGACCAGCCCTCTAGCTGACCAGAAGTCAGGTGTCTGTCAGGCCAAGGTTTTCAGGGCACAGAGGGATGAGAGCAAAGGCCTCGAGGCGAGGCAGGCTCTCCTCACAATCACATCTCACCCAGCCTCCTCGCGTCACGGGTGGAAAGCCGGGACCATCCTAGGATGGCCTCCTCTCCCTAAGGGCTGCTGCAGGGAGGACTAGCTCCTGCAGGTGACTGTTCCTACGTGCAGGGACCCCGAGTCTGCCCAAAGGAGGCTGTGGCTGGCTTCCTGGCTGCCACCCTGGTGGCGGGACCAATGAAGAGTCCTGGAGAGAGCACAGCCTCTCAGATGCCAGCCCTGTCCTGTGAGCCTGGGGCCTTTTCTTTGAGCAGAGGCACACCGTATGGCCTTGGACAAGTCCTTGACCTCTTTGGGCCCCAGTGCTCTCAGCCATAGGGGCCCCTCCAGGTGCTCAAGCTCAGCAAGTCCCAGCAAGAACTGACCAGTTTTGTACCCAGTGGTCCTCACATCTCTGCCCAGTCCCCTCTGGTTTGCCTGAGATGGTTCAGTTCCTTCCTCTGGAGCAGTAGCTGAGGACAAATGCCGGGCATGGACCACCATTCATTCACGCCGACACTGATGGAACGCCTCCCTGTGCCTGGCCTGTGGCTGGGCGTTCGGCAGTGAACCAGGCAGTCACAGCTCATTTCCAGCAGCCGAGAAGGTGCTCAGGAAATGTTTGCCAGACGAGTGGGCTGTGCAGCTCGCCTCCTGATAGCTCTTGTCCCGGAAAGCCCCCCACAGACAGATCCTTCCTAAAAATGTTATTCTCAGGCGTCCCAAGTGCTCCCGGTAACAGTTACACTTAGCCTAAAGGATGGCACTGCTAATGGTGGCTTTCACAGCTGGACAGGGACGGGGTGGGGCATCGGTTTCAGGCGGATGCTGTCCTCCAGGGACACCTCCGGGAGCAGCTCGCTGGGGATGGTGCCCCTCACCACTTCTGCTCAGTAACCCTTATTCTCTCCTCTCTAAACCCCACCCTCCACCCTGCAGGCAGCAAAAGAGACCTTGGCCAAAGCTGTGCTGGCGGAGCTGCCCCAACAAGTTGTGCAGTATTTCAAGCATAAAAACCTGCCCCCCTCCCACTCGGAGCCCGCCTGAGCGCCAGCCCCCGCAGCCGCAGCATGCCGGCGGGCCCCCTCCTCCCCCAGGAACATGCACGCTCACCCTGCTTCCTCATGGGTGGCCTTTTTTTTTTTTTTTTTGTAATGATCCACATGTTTATTTTTTACAATCGGACCTCCGCCCCCAAGTTCCCCAGCCCAGCTGGACTTCCTCTGTTGGGAGTCACGGACGATGCTTCCAGGCCAAACTGGCTTCCTCTCCTCCTGTGCTCGCCACTCTTAATCATTGAATGTACTTTGTATAATTTTCGTGGAATAATTATTGTTATTAAAGAGAATAAAATTTTTACAATCGTAACTAGCTGCTGACGCTGAGAGGAGCGTGTCTCTCTGGTGCGCTCCGTGCCGCAGCCCGCACGTCATTCCTGCTCTGTTTTCAGGGCTGTGACTGGGTTCTATTTTTATGGTCGGGGTAATAAAGGAGTCTCAGACGTCCCTGTCAGCTCCTTCCTCAGCCGGGACCTCGTGGGCTCATGAGCTGCGACACGAACATGAAAACCCCTTCCCCCCAGCAAGCCTGTGAGGCTGGTGCCATCCCTGGGGGACCCGCATTCGACACAAACAGTAATCGTCCTGTTAAACTGGCACAGTGAATGCACATGTCTGATAAGTACTTGTGAGTGCACAGAACTCACAGGCTCAGCAGTGACTGCAGGTTTCCTGGCCCCCGCAGAGCCCACACCAGTGCCTCTGCCGTCCCCACACGCTGGCCCAGCCAATACCACCTGATCACCGCCCCTTCCTCCTCCTTGGTCCACACTCTGTCCCTGGTGCTCCGACCCTCCTCACACGCACACACAGCCATCGCTGCCACCCACCTGCCTCCCCTCCAGGTCTCCCAGGCACCGGGGTCTGCCCTGTGGTCTGCAGTGTGTGCAGGCCCTCTGGCCTCGGATGTTAACAAGGCTGCTTCTGTCCCTGCTGACAGCAGCCATTGGTTTCTACTGGGCCCCCTCTCTGGGCTCAGACCCAGCTCCATGAAACCAGCCAAGAGACCAGTCTCCGAAGCCCCAGCCGCCCTCTCGGTTCCCTCCCTCCTCCATATGACACATCTTTCCCTCCTCTATCCTACCCTCCCTGCCCCCCGCAGGGGAGCTCCAGGCAGCCCCTTTGCCACAGGCTTGTGTATAACCAGTAACAACTGACACTTGTATTAAGCACTGTTCCCAGTCCGTGTTGAAGCGCTTCACAGGCATGCTCTCAATGAACCCTTCCAACAGCCCGTCGATGACCACCGCAGAGACGCGGAAACAAGCAGAGAAGCTAATTGAATCTGCTAGAGGCGGGCTCCAGAGCCCACTCTTGTTCCATTGCCTCGAACGTCCTCTCTCAACCCCGTGTCTTCTGCTCAAACTGGTGAGTTTGTCCTTTCTTTCTACTGAAACTGGGACGTCACTCACCTTGACCTCTTCTCCCAGGCCATTCTTATTAGTGGTTTGCTATACCTGGATGGTGCACCAGGCAGATTCCTGCCTATGGGAGTCTGGTAACCTCAAGAGCCAGTGTTTATCTGGTGGAAGTGAGTGAGGGGTATCTTCGTCCTAAGCTTTCTTTTTTTTTCCATCTTAAGTTTTCAGTGCATCTGGCTGATTCTGTAGCCACCAAAAGTCAGCTGAAATACCCTTTAGGGACACCTTCACTTCTACTGAAGAGGGCTGCAGGACTGCCTGGAGCCCTGCTTCCCCAAGGCCCTCTGGGAAATCACACAAAGGTCTCCTTTTTGTTTTTCTGGAGGGGCTTCAGATGACAGCTGAGCCGTTTACCCACAGCTAGACTTCCGAGCCAAGGAACTGCGTGTGCCTGAGCAATTAACATTTAGCTGAGAGGGAAGCACAGAGAACAGGCTGGTGGGTGCAGCTCTGAACCAGAGCTGACCCTCATCCCATCGGTGCTGTAGCCGCAACCGAGGAAAGCCAGGACAGATGAACCTGCCATCCACCACCACTAACGGAGGCTCTGGACACCCCACCCAGATGCAGAGGAGGCTGGCGCTAACAGTATTGACGAGGGTGGCTGGTGCCCCCTGGGCACTATGTGCCAGATCCCACAGCCAGGGGCTGACCCAGATTCTCGTTCACCCTCGCTGGGAAGTTGGTGTCATTGTTCCCATTGACTGAGGAGGAAACAGGCCCAGAGTGGTTAAGGACCTAGCTCAAGTGACCCAGCAAGTAAACAAACGTCTGGCTCCAAGCTCACAGCCACCACGGTATATCCACGGAGGTGGGGCCAGGCCGATTCCCAGGGAGAAGCAGGAGAAACATCTTCAACAAATGCAGCTTCTCTCCTGGGTGGAAAGGACGCAGCCAGAAGGGAAGAACCTTTGAGGTGGACAGTGAAAAAAAGCACACGGGACGAGCCTGAGTCACTCCTAGTTAGGAGCTCGACTTTCAGTCCAGAAGGCTCCTGAAAAAGGCTCAGGGACCCTCCCCACCCTCTGAATTTGAAGAGCAGCTGTCTCTCCTCCGGGTGCTGGGGCAGCGTACATAAACAGGTCACCAGCCGCCTCATTAGCTCTAGCCACATCAGCATCCCTGCTCACATGATAGACAGAAATGGATGCTCTGCATTTCATGCTCCCCTTCATCCCCACCGACGTGGGTGACATGCCGGAGGTCAGTGGCTGTCAGGAGGCGGTCCAGAGCACACAGTGTGACACCCTCTAGATGATCCAAACAGCCAGCAACGGGACCCCTCAGAGACGAGCTTTCTCCCTCGCGCCTTTCAGGAGTCGTGAGAGTGTCACTCAGGACCGTGTAAGCGGGTTTAGAGAAACCCACCCCAATTTTGTTTTCACCCCTCACAGTCTAGTCCTAAAACTCCAGGCGTCTGTTTGGTAAGGCAGGAGGGCTGCATGTTAGGGTTTAAAGCAGGGTTTCCTTCCAGCCCCGTTTTCTCTTCTTTGGGTTTGAATCGCAGTCGACACTGGGTGTTTCCTGAGGCTGCTTCCTTTGTTGGCCAGGCTGGGTCCCGCTTCAGCCCTCGTGGTTTCTATGGAACCTGCGTTCCGGTCCCAACGCTCAACTCCGACAGGCACAACGGAACACGACGAAACGATCACCTGTGACTCCAGCCTCGCCCGAGATGCCGTGAGCAGGAATCTCTGTCTGAAGAGCCTTCAACACACCAACTGTTACTGTAGATGGGAAGGGACTTGGGAGCACGGACTCAGGATAGGAAAAGCAAGACCTTGTTATGAGCCTGAAATCAAGCATGTTTGAAAGTCCTGCAACCCTTTGTCAGCTTCGTCCAGTATCAACAGAGGTCGTGAGGCCTAGGCCAGCCCAACAGGGTGACTTGGATTCCTCGGTCTGCCTCCCCAAGGGACCCGAGGTTCGCTCCGGGGACGTTCTGTCATAGCGACAGCACACCCGCAGGAACAACGAAGCAGAGAAGCAGGTGCCCACACAGTTTTACCTACACGTCTCGTTTGTCAGAGTGGAGCCGACCCGCCTGTCCTGACAGTCAGGAATGATGAGCGCTCAGAGGTTCTGAAAAGGAGGAAGGACCGCAGGCAGCAGGTACGGGTGAAGGGGAGTCGCCATCTGTCAATGGCCGCCAGAACGGCGCGCACTGGAGGGGAAAGGAGTGGGCTGGCCGAGATCCAGGGGCCTCGCTGCCCACGTAGCTGCTCTGCCTGCCAGCATCACAGTGTCAACACATCCTGCGTGTGCCTCTCTCCGTCTCACACCCGAGGGGGCGGAAACAACTGACGCAGAAACCTAGCGGAGGGAGGAACCGCCCGGGCCCGTGCTCCCGAAGCAGGGGGGCCTGCGGTCTCTTTTAAGCCCATGGCTGCCTCTGTCCTTGAGGCCTCCACACCTGCTCCTTCCATCCTTGCCTCCCGCTCTGAGACACAGAGGTGGGGCAGTACCTCTGGATCTTGGCTGCTCCCAGCCTCGGAACTGCTCTCTGTGGGAAGGGAAAAGAGCGGGAGGCAGGAGAAAAAAAGAGGAGGAAAAGACTGGGGCAGTACTTGAAGCTAAAAATAGCTTCCATAGTTGGAAGCCACAACTATAAAGGTGTCAACCAGAGAGGAACCTTGACAGGGTACAGAGCATAGTTAGAACATGCAGGTGCGTCGAGCGGTTTTCAGTATCAGAAATCCAGGGCTGCCAAAAATAAGTCGCCTCATTCACATCCCTGCTAGCGCTCCTGATTTCTGGCTCTGATGGAAGGAGGCCTGTGTTTGCTTCTCTAAGGTTGAGAGTCTGAAATGGTTTTAGATAAAGGGAGGAGAAGGACTAAGTTGTCCAAGAGGAAGGAAACACTTCACACAGAATGATGAGTGTTAAGTGACACCCTGCAGATGCAGTTTTTAATCTTAGCCACACAACATCAAGAACCGGTTAGTGCCGGGGAGTGCGCCAGGTCACCACCTGGGGCCGTTCTCTCCCGTCGCATTTCCACAATGCAGTATAACCACACAACGGGTTCATCTAGAATAGGATGTTTAAAATAACATCTGCCCAAGAATGGCCCTTGCTTCCCCGTGCTGTAGGAAAAGGAAAAAACCAACCAACCAACCAAAAAAAACCAAGAAAACAACATAACCCAAACCCTGTGCGAGCCAGCTGTCCTACCTTCCCAGGGCATTTTTAGTGGCGTTTCTGCCGGGCCCCAACCCCCCACATCAGTGAGGAAAAGGCAGAGCGACAGGTCTGGGCATCTGCACAGGACTGGAGAGAGAAACCAGATGCAAGTCGTGCCACAGGTGGATTCTGGCACCTTTTTTAGACGAGGTTAGAAATGTCCCAGTGTGCACAGGGGAATCTTGCATGATACCACTACACCAGCGGCCCCAGTGTGCACAGGGAACAGGCCAAGAAGTTCTCTGAGGGAGGTCACGCCTGTAGGCAGATGCACCATCCATCCCCTCTCGGGGAGGAGCTCCCTGCAGCAAGGACACAGGCGCTACGGGGCCTCGAGGAAGGTGTTGGTTCGGAAGATGGAGGAGACGATCTTGCCGGTGGCGTTGATCGTGCCTTCGCTGTCTGAGCTGGACTCAGAGTCGCTGCTCCCGGAGTAGGCGCCCAGGCCCGGGAGGATGCCGATACAGACCGCAGCGGAGGGGCAGTGGATGGATGGACTGCTCAGGGACGTGCTTCCCAGAGACACACAGGGCGGGGCTTCTGCAAAGAAGGAGGGAGGATGTTAGCTTCACCACCCTCTTCCGAAGTCGATGGTCTGCTTTCCACGCACCAGGCGCTGTGCGGAGGGCTTCCCGTTCCGAGGCTCTAAACGCCCCGCCTCGCAGCTGTGTTCCTCCTTTACCATCGAGGAAATGGAAATCACAGTCAGAGACTGTTTTAAGGTCATGCAGAATATCACCAAGTAGGCTGAGGCTCTTTTGTCCCAGGACACCTACAGTTACGCTGCCACCTTTGTGACAGAAAGTCTCAGTCTAGAAAACAAAGGACTTAGAGGTTAAAGGAAAAGTTAAGAGCTCTACTCCATTCCTTCCTTTTAAATGTTTCCAGCCTCATTGAACCACTACAACCTGCCATGCAAGCATTATCCCCGCTTTGACTGATGAGCGAGGTCAAATGACCTGCTTATCTAAGTGGTTAAAGGCCACTTAGAGTAGAAAATGTTAAACTGAATCTGAATCAAAAAATAATGTACTAAAATGATTCCTGATCCCGTATGATCCCTGGTCAGGGCACATGCCTGGGTGGCAGGCCAGGTCCCCAGGAGGGGGCGTGTGCGAAGCAACCACACATTGATGTTTCTCTCCCTCCTTTCTCCCTCCCTTCCCCCCTAAGAATAAATAAATAAAATCTTTTTTTAAAAGTTAGGGTGGAACAGTCCCACATGTCTCTGTAACAAAGGGCACCCCTGTATTTACAGCCAGGAGGGCGGTGCAGGATGGGACAGTGCTAAAGGTGACGGATTGCTTGTCCATCCTCTCCTCTAAGCCTAAGTCTCTTGAGGGCAAGAGCGCTTTCCTCACCCTGCCCTGGGCACACAGCACAGGGCCCGGCACAGAGCAGGCCGGGATCGCACCGTGTGAGAACGCAGGACAGTGTGGTGCAGACACTCTGCAGAGTTTCGTTGCCAATGGCTAAATTTATTGGGGGGGGGACATGGTGTATGAAAATTTTAGACAAACATCAAACTGTATGCCATTTATTACTTGAACATTCTCTGTATTATTGACTCACATTACAGTGACACACTATCAGTACTCTCTTAGAAAAATTTGGTTGTTTTAAAAAACCAACCTGCTCTGGCTGGTGTAGCTCAGTGGACTGAGCGCCAGCCTGCGAACTAAAGGGTCGCTGGTTCGATTCCCAGTCAGGGCACATGCCTGGCTTGCAGGCCAGGTCCCCAGTAGGGGGCATGTGCGAAGCAACCACACATTGATGTTTCTCTCCCTCTCTTTCTCCTTCCCTTCCCCTCTCTCTAAAACAAACAAAGAAACAAAAAAACCCCTGATATCTTATAAGGGTATGAGTCAGTGACTTAGAACAATAATTTATGTGAGGCTGGTCAGTGAAATATGACATTTTATTAAGTACTTCAATGGTGACTTTCTTAGACAGAAAGAAGGATCAAGTTCAGGGTGCCCATGGAGGCCTAAGCTGGCCTACGGGAAGGATGGCAATCAGCCACAGACAGGCAACCAAAAATCTGGACCTCTGGGGCGTCAGCAGAGTTTAAGACAAAAGACCAAATCTCCCAACTGTCTAGGAGGCTTCAAGAAAGAAGAGACTGCGAGTCTGACAAATTGCATTCCAAAAGCAGTTAACTGTCCAAAGAGAACAACATGGTGCCCTCTGATCTCACCCATTTGGTGAAGTTTCCTGCCAACTGCTGCATTTGCGAGACCACATTGTCATACCAAATTAACAATGAAAATTACTAACAGAGAATGTTCTTGGGAGTCACGCAGATGCGTGACTTGCGAGTAGATGGGGTTAACTTGTGCATTCACCAGCTCTGCTCACAGCGCATGCCCAGAGCCTCCAGCAAGGAAGCCTGGATCTCCACTGGGGCCACAGGGCCATGTTCGGGGGGACCAGAGGGGCAAATCCTGCTACTGCTGAGGACAAGACTTTGAAGCCACGTACAGGCGATATTCTTCCTGTGTGGCCTTAGCACCTAACAAGAGGATATTCTTCGCCCAGTTTCTGTTTAAGAATGTAAGAAGGGGAAAGAAGAAAAGATTTAGAACGCCAAAAAAGATGGCTCTGAAACATGTGTCTGCCTCAATGCAAAGACCCCACGCCAGTTTTCCTTTCCACTGATTCACGCAAATAGTTCCTACCAGAGAACAAGCACCAGATGCAGAGCTCCTAATTCACTAGTTGAAGTATATTTAAGATGAAGTATTATATATGCATGTGTACATACACACACAGTAAATACTTATTCTGTTTAAGCAGTCCATTTAGCAAGTTTCCTATATATTACAAAGATATCAGTGCAATGGAATTCCTATAGTGCTGATGGGAATACAAACTGGGAATAACTTCTTTGCAGGGCAATTTGGCAATACTTACCTAAATTACAAATGTGTATCTTTCTGACCCAATAATTCTAAGTATTTAACCCGATATATATTTGTGAATATAACAATGATGCATGCCTAGGGTTATTTAACAAAACATCATGACAGAGAAAGAATGGAAACAATCTAAATGTTCATTAATTAAAAAAACAGGATAAATATGCTATGGTGCAACCATATAATGGAATACTCCAGTCTTAAAAAGGAATGAAGAAGCTCTTTACAGGCAGATATGCAATGGTTCCCAAAGTACAAGAAGTGAACTAAGCAACGAACAAGAGAGCAGGCTAATGAAAATAACACTGATGAGAGGAAGTACAAAAACACAGCACGGGAAGTATTCTTGCCAAAAAATCAGCTTGACCTGATCAAGCTCTAGACCTAATCCCCACATCACAGGATGTAAAGGAACGCTGTGGGGATGCAATCAGCGAAGTCTGGAGCGTGAGAAGCTCCATGGGACAAGGACACAGTTTCTTCACAAGTAAAATACACATGAAACAAGAGCTAAATTCGAAAAGGAAGACCTCTAAGCTAAATGAGACTTAAAAGACGTATGTGTGTTGTTAAGATGCCGTGAGATGGCAATATTCCCAAAGTGATCTGTAGACCTGAGCCATCCCTATCCCCAGCTGCCTTGTTTACGGACATTGACAAGTTGATCCCCAAATTCATATGGAAATGCAGGGGACCCTGAAGAAGAACAGAGTTGGAGTGACCCAGACTGCGGTGACGGCATTAAGGATAGACATCTATAAATCGGTGGAAGAGGAGAGAGTCCAGAAATAAGCCCACGTTTGGGCACTGATTTTCAACAGAAGTGCCATGACAATTCAGTAAGGGGAGAACAGTCTTTTCAGCAAATGGTGCTGGGCCAACTGGACGTCTGCACAGAATGAAAGTGGATCCCTACCTCACACCACGTATAAAAATTAACTCAAGCCCTGGCTGGTGTGGCTCAGTGGATTGAGCACCGGTCTGCAAACTGGAGGGCTGAGAGTTCAATTCCCAGCCAGGGCACATGCCTGGGTTGTGGGCCAGGTCCCCAGTAGGGGGCACGCAAGAGGCAACCACACATTGCTGTTTCTCTCCTTCTCTTTCTCCCTCCCTCCCCCTGTCTAAAAATAAATAAATAAAATCTTAAAAAAAAAAAAAAGGAATTATGGATGAAACAATTTGATGTTGAGGTTTGCCTCAC
This sequence comes from Micronycteris hirsuta, assembly GCA_004026765.1. Classification (NCBI taxonomy): domain Eukaryota; kingdom Metazoa; phylum Chordata; class Mammalia; order Chiroptera; family Phyllostomidae; genus Micronycteris; species Micronycteris hirsuta. Next base: position 67,576 of record PVJI01003702.1, on the reverse strand, counting down.
AATACCACAGTAGGGAGGCATAAATAAGATTGGATACATGTTATAAATTGTTGAAGCTACGGGATGGGGTTCATTATACTATCATTTAAACATCTGAGTATGTTTTAAGTTATCTATAATAACATTTTTTTAAAAAAGAATATATTTGTAATTGCTTATATCTACAGAGAACAGCTCTGGATGGATATGTAAGAAATGTATGATGCTGTGTCCCTCTGGAAAGGAGCACTGGACGGAAGAGTGTATACAGGGAGACTCTTCACTGAGTGTCCTTTTTAAAAGCAGATTCTACGGCAAAAAGGTGTCAGCAACAGCTGGCCATTACTGGTGCTCAGTAGATGCATATGTTAAAATATCTTTTTTTTTTGAGAGAGAGAAAAAGAAACATAAGCCCTGTTTTATAGATGACCTACTGAGTTTAGCTCTGACTCTCAATCCCACAGGGAGGCAGGGGCAGAACTGAAAACACTCCTGATTTTCTCATTCTTGATCCAGCCCCTAGGATACACTCACCTTCACTTAAAACTCTGCCACTTACACAGTGCCAGACTGGATCACACAAAAGCACCCACCAAAGAAAGTGTATTCCTGGAAACTGTATTAAAACCAGGCTCAATCCAATCCAACCAGCAGCGCGAGCCAGGCATTCTACCTCTCTCGGGTAGCCAGCAGGGTGAAATCAAGAAATTCGACATTTGGGGAAAACAGAGAGAAGTCCTTTGTGAGAAGAGGCGACGTGACGAGGGCCCTGGCTCTGTCAGCACTCCCTGGGAGCACCACTGTCATTATCAGTGCCACGGGTTTCTAACGTAACACTGTGCAGGGCAGTGGACGTGGCCCTGGGTACAAACCCTGCTTGGTGTGAAACCGTTCGGTAAACTGAGTTTAGGTAGGCTTGCTTCGACATGCATGCATTCGTTCACAGGTGCAATGCATTCTGGCCTGTCACTGTGGCCACGTGCAGGATAAGTAGAGAACGAAATGAAAGCTGCCACCCACCTGGATTCTTGTCATCTGGGTCAGGGTCCGATTTCAGTCTTTTTACACTGTTGCCACTCTCTGAGCTGTAACAGAAAACATGGTGATGTGAGCTGAATCCGATCTGGGAATCAAAGCCTTGAGAATTGGGAGCTCCAATAACCATTTACATGGATCTTGGGCAGCCTTGCAGAACAGAAATAATCTGAAATAAAACGTCTTCATCGCAAAGTCTCCTTCTAGTGATACTGTTAGGTATAAAGACGACTTAAATTCCTGACCAATTCAGGAGGTAAACCAGTGTATCTTCAACCATCACCTACACTTTTGATTCTTTGTTGTCCTTATCATTCATCTTGGTTAAAACCATGGATGGAGTTCAAGAATATCTGGACATGTTCACAAATGACAAAAACTTAGTTATTAAAGGTTGAAGGAAACATCTTTAGTGACATGCTAGAGATTCTGAAAGTTGTCCAACAGCCCTTCACTGAAAGAACATCTACACTCTGACCTGTGGGGCTCAGCGGGTTGGGTGTTGCCGTGCAAAGCGAAAGGTCGCTGGTTCAATTCCTGCCAGGGCACAGGCCTAGACTGCGAGTTTGGTGCCCCATCGGGGTGTGTGCAAGAGGCAACCGATGGATGCTTCTCTATTGTATCTATGTTTCTCTCCCTTCCTCTCCCTCTAAAAATAAATAAATAAAATCTTTAAAAATTACAAAAATAAATAAAAGAACATCTAAACAGTGTACTTCAATGAGAAAGGAATTAATCCCAGAAAGAAGGCCTTAATCTCAGAAGGAAAGGATGGCGGGTGGGGGGTGCCGTGGGCGGGGGGGCGGTCAACTCTGGCAAATATGAATATAAATCTAAACAAATGTTGTCTCTATAAAAAAAAGACATCTAATTTGCGGTGTTAAACATGACCATACTAAAGCAGCAGTAGCATGTAAGAAAGGAAAAAAGGTGATTGTAGCTAAAAGTCCTAAGGTCAGTGTATAATTTTGTAGAGAAGTAAGGTAGCTATTTACCTCAGGTTTTGCTAAGTATGCCTGGTCAATTGTAAGGTTAGCCATCAAAAGAACAGAAATAGAATACTTAAATCCAAACTAGCAACTAAGAAAAAAATGAAAAAAATATTTTTTAATCTCAATTTTTCTAAAATGAATGCAAGAAAAAATTCTTTTAAGACAAATAACATTAAGATAGTAAAAACTATATCAAAAATCCTAATAAATCCAACCCACCAGTAAAGAGATCAACAGACTAAATTTTTTATTCTTGTATTATTTATTATCGCATTATTTTCTGTATGAACTGTAAGCCTACTTTTGTTTTTTTTAATATTTTATTGATTATGCTATTATAGTTGCCCCATTTTCCCCCCTTTATTCCCCTCCACCCTGCACACTCCCTCCCACCCACATTCCCCCCCTTTGGTTTATGTCCATGGGTCATATATATAAGTTCTTTGTGTTCTCCATTTCCTATCCTATTCTTAACCTCCCCCTGTCTATTTTCTGCCTACCATTTATGCTACTTATTCTCTGTACCTTTTCCCCCTCTCTCCCCCTCCCACTCCCCTGCTGATAACCCTCCATGTGATCTCCATTTCTGTGATTCTGTTCCTCTTCTAGTTGTTTGCTTAGTTTGTTTTCATTTTTGTTTAGGTTCGGTTGTTAATAACTGTGAGTTTGTTATCATTTTACTGTTCATATTTTTTATCTTCTTTTTCTCAGATAAGTCCCATTAACATTTCATATAATAAGGGCTGGGTGATGATGAACTCCTTTAACTTAACCTTATCTGGGAAGCACTTTATCTGCCCTTCCATTCTAAATAACAGCTTTGCTGGATAGAGTATCTTGGATGTAGGTCCTTGCCTTCCATGACTTGGAATACTTCTTTCTAGACCTTTCTTGCCTACAAGGTTTCTTCTAAGAAATCAGCTGACAGGATTATGGGCATTCCTTTGTAGGTAACTGTCTCCTTTTCTCTTGCTGCTTCTAAGATTCTCTCCTTATTTTTAATCTTGGGTAATGTAATTATGATGTGCCTTGGTGTGTTCCGCCTTGGGTTCAACTTCTTTGGGATTCTCTGAGCTTCCTGGACTTCTGGGAAGTCTATTTCCTTTGCCAGATTGGGGAAGTTCTTCTTCATCATTTGTTCAAATAAGTTTTCAATTGGTTGCTCTTCCTCTTCTCCTTCTGCTACCCCTATAATTTGGGTGTTGGAACGTTTAAAGATGTCCTGGAGGTTCCTAAGCCTCTCCTCATTTTATTGAATTCTTGTTTCTTCATTCCGCCTGGTCGAGTGTTTCTTTCTTCCTTTTGGTCCACACCACTGACTTGAGTCCCGGTTTCCGTGCCGTCACTGTCAGTTCCCTGTACATTTTCCTTTATTTCACTTTTCATAGCCTTCATTTTTTCCTCTAATTTGCAACCATACTCAACCAATTCTGTGAGCTCCCTGATTACCAGTGTTTTGAACTGTGCCTCTGATAGGTTGGCTCTCTCTTCATTGTTCAGTTATATTTTTTCTGGAGCTTTGATCTGTTCTTTCATTTGGGCCATTTTTTTTTTTTTTGTTTTGTTTTGTCGCGCCTGTTACGTATAAGGGGGCGGAGCCTGCGGTGCTCACCAGGGTGGGCAACCCACGTGGCTGTGTTCTGACGCTGTATGCAGGGAAGGGGTCCGAGAGGGAACAATGGCGCCTGCTCTGCTCTCTGGAAGTTTTCAGTCACTTCCCCCGCTACCCACAGGCAAGTTGGACCCTTCCCGTGCTGGTCCCCAGGTAGGTGGTCTTGTGTACGTTCTAACAACCTGTGAGTCTCTCCAACGGACTCTCCTATGAGGCTGGGAGTTTCTCCCATCACCGCAGCCCCCACAGGTGTTTTCACTCAGAGGTTTGAGGCTTTATTTCTGGCAATGGAGCCCTGGGTGGTGGGTCTGTCTGGCTCCCCAGTTGTTCCTCCCGGGTTATTCCCACGTGGATGTGGGACCGCCTGGTCCCCTGGTCCCCCGGCCGCCACCTCGCAGTGAATCCTCTCTGTCAGGCCGCCCGTCTCCACCCCTCCTGCCGGCCTGGGTGAGTGTTTCTTCTTTAACTCCTTGGTTGTCGGACTTCCATAGAGTTCAATTTTCTGTCAGTTCTGGTTGTTTTTTTGTTTTTAAATTTGTTGTTGTCCTTTTTTTGGTTGTGCGAGGAGGCACAGTACGTCTACCTACACCTCCATCTTGACTGGAAGTCCTATCTAAATTTTAAATCAGATACTTATGATGAGTATCCAAAAATAAATGAGACAATTACAGATAGACAACCATCAGAAAAAAAATACTAACAACTTAGCTAATGCACTTGAAACAAGACAAAATGGATGAATTCCCAGAAAATTTAACCAAATAAAATTGACTCAAAAAAGATATGGATAAACCTAAATAGTCCTATAATCACAAATTTTAAAAGGAGGGATCAAAATGATTTTACACAGGAGTTCTTCCAAATGTAAGGGGACTTACCCTACCAGATATCAAGGTTTATTAAAAAGCTACAATAATTACACAGAATGATATTGGTCCAACAGGTCCAAGGACAAAAAAAAACCAAAAAGAACCCTCAAACAACCCAAGTATGTACAGAAATTTGTCACCCAAATACGTATGGGAACTTGTTATAAGACAGAGCTGACATTAAAGGTCACTGTGGAAAAAAGGCTATATTTAGTAAATGCTGCTAGAAAATGTGCTTTTCATTTGAAGAAAAAAACTGAAATGGGATCCTTACCTCATGCCTTTCACAAAAATCAATTACGGGTAGATTAAAGACTAACATGTGAAAGACGTAACTCTAAAACTTTTAGAAGAAAAACTCCGATGACCTCAGGATAGAAAGAAATTTCTTGAACAAAATGTAAAATGCTCCAACTCCCAGTTATAAAATAAGCAAGTCTTGAGGATGCAATACACAATATGGTGACTACAGTTAATTATACTGTATTGAAAGTCTGAAAGTTGCTGAGAGTAGATCTTAGAAGTTCTCATCACAGGAAAAAAAAATTTTGTCACTATGTGTGGTGACGGATACTAACCAGACTTAATTATAGACTCCCAGACCTCACTCCCAACTTACCACCAGAATTAGTGGGAGGCCTAGAAGCCACACTGACAAACTCCCAACTGATTCTGATAAACCCAGGCTGGACACATTAGGAACTCCTGCCCGGGAGACTAATTTATCACCTTGCAACACAAAACAACAACAGATGTAGTTTCAGAACTTAAAGAGGTTATATGCATGCCACCCAGTAGGCTAATACAGGATCTCTCTGAAAGGCGTCACACCCATTCTGCGGGCAGCAAGACGCTGTGGGGGTAACTAACTGCCCACCTAGAGAGCCCCTGTTGGCGCAGTCCTGAAAGACCCCGGGCCCAACATGAAAGCCGAGGCGAACGCTGGCCTTCTTCAGGCTGCTGATTCTCCTCCCTCCTGCCACTCAATCATGAGGACATTTTCACATGTAAACAGTGCTCCCAGGAGCGTCTGCAGCAGGTGGACAGTGTGCCAAACCACAAAACTGCATCAGTACGCTCCCTTCAAACACGTGGCTGGCTGACAATACACCATATTGATTTTCCTAATAGACTGCACTTACGAACTTGACATCATTTTGTCCATGGTTTGGTGGTCAAATTGAAATGGCCAGACTTAACCACTTCGATGCCATTTCAGGATTTGGAAAGGGAGGAGCAACCATAACAAAGAACTCACCAAAATCTCCGATCAGTGCTGCCACCTTGACATCCATCAAGCAGAGCCCCGCCAGGTCTGTGACCCTGTCACAGCTGACATGTTCTTACAGGCCCCAATGCCTTTGCAGCAGCTGCCCCGCCCCCGCCCGTCTGTCTGCCTGTCAGAGCCCTAGTCATTTCCCCCAATCACCCTCTCCTTCCTACTGCCTTCCCTCACTTCCCCGCCAGAGGCACACACTCGCCCTGCAGGCAGCTGTGCTCCCTCCTCCCTGGTCTGTGTTTGTATACACCCTATTCGAGTGCTTCCATAGAACTTGCTACCTCGTTTTCTGGAAACATAAACGCTCAAGTATCGAACCCCTGCTCCTATTATTTTGCAACCTTGGATGAAGGCGCTCAGTCCCTCAAATTCTCGGTCTCCTCATCTGATAAGTTTTTGTATTTCATTGACTTGTTGAGGAATAAATGAGATCATGCACAAAAAGCACTTAACGCAATGCCAGGCACACAGCAGGTGCCCGGTGAAGAGTAGCTATTATTGTGTTGAATAAAGAGTCAGAGAGAGACCAGGGTCAAGGGCTACAGACGACTCCAAATTCGGAAGGGGACCGCAAACCTCACGGAGACTTAGCTTAGGTAATTTTGCTCTGGCTATCATTACTAGTGGCGTTTCAGAGCGCGTGGTCAGAGGAAGATCTCAGTGGTGCAATGGCTGACTGACCTCTTATGCTTCACGGCGCCTGCCAGCAGCTTTGCCTGCGAGAACTTGTTCTTGGTTTCCATGGGTTTCATGGCCACTTTCTTCTCCGCTTCCTTCTTGTTTTCTGGAGAAATTCCAACTTTGTGGAGATTACTGTGAGTTACAGGTCAAGGGTCAAACTACTCAAAAAGAAAAGCTGTGGCAGAACAATGATAAATTGAGAGAAGGAACACAAATATAATCCACTAGCACTTCGGTTCTGCCACGTAACGCTTAGCCTACTGATTAAAAATTTAAAAAAAAAGCCCTCCCCTCTTTACTCTGCCAGCCAAATCCAGCTGATTCAAATAGAAATGAAGTTGAACACACAGGAAGATGGCAAATCAAGCACAAAATAACACAGACAAGCAAACTTCCTCCCTCTAATTCTCTATGAATCTGAGGACAGCCTTAAAGCCTGCTATTACCAAGCACACAGTCAATACCACGCTCGTCAGCAAACGCAAAGATCTTAAGGAATAAAAATGCAACAGAAAAAAAATACAGCTTCCCTGAAAACGTTTGCTCCCCACCTTTAGGGTAAAACCAAATTTTGCCGCATGTCCTATGACTATGAATGGCATTCCATCTTAGACACGACGAAAACTAACTCCTACTCGACTGGGGCAAGGCAACATCAAAATCGCTTAAGGCTCATCAACAAACAGTCAGCGAGTCCGTCGCTGTCACCACCCCACACGCCCGGCTCAAGCTTACTGCACGCAGGCCTCCCGAGGCCCAGGAGCCCGTTTCAAATACTCTCTCGCAGAGATTTTAATGAGAAACCCCTGTGCGTATTCAACACAAGAATCAAGAAGTTATTTTCGAATCATAACCAATTCACTTGTGACATCACGTTTTTTGTGCCTGATGTCAATCTCTGCTTCCAAGGCTTGTCACTTTCTTTTTTCTCCCCACCAGCCTCCTCCCCACCTTCCCTTTTATTCCCTCTCAACCCATTAAGCAATGGACAGTATTCCAACGGGGAGCTGTGCCTTATTCAAGACGCAGCAGCGTCCGACTGGGACAACAGTGACACCTAGTGCCCAAGGAATCCGAGAGACACATATTGTCAACCCCAAGAGGTAGGGGTGGGGTACATGGTCTAAGCTGTTTATTTATGTGTCTTTACACAATGGAGAAAACTGGGTACCAGAAATAAGGAAAGTCTAATCTGACTACTCTTTCCTCAGGCACCATCTCTGTTCTCATGAACGCCAGCCACCTTAAACATCTGCAGTGGTTAATGGGGATTCTGCCTAATGCTCAGCACTGCTCAGTTTCATCAGTTTAATGCTTTTAAAGGTCACATGGAAATAGATAGTATGTTAATGCTAAATGTCCATTTTTTAAAAGACTAAAAATGAAAGAAACAGGTTTTATCTGTCCAGTACAGAATGACCAAAACTATGAGCATGCTGTGCTTTTTACCTGCAACTCTATCATTAAGGGATACTCAAACAAATTCTTCATATTAATATTAAAAAAGAAAACAAATTGAAAACAATGAACACAATAAAAGTATACATGTATTTATAATACCAAGACACACATACAAAACTTAATTTTTTTAAAAAATATTTTATTTATTTATTCTTAGAGAGAGGGGAAGGGAGGGAGAGAGGGAGAGAAACAGGAATGTATGGTTGCTTCTCACATGGCAACCATACAAAGTGGGGACTGGGGACCTGGCCTGCAACCCAGGCACATGCCCCAACTGGGAATCGAACCGGGACCCTCTGGTTCCCAGCCCGCGCTCAATCCACTGAGCTACACCAGCCAGGGCTAAAAACTTAATTTTTTTTTTCTTTTAAAGTGAAGAAAACTGTCCCACTTTTTCTCTTGGGGGAGAAGAAGATGGGAGGAAGGTGGTAATTACGTGATTTTTGATCCATATCCAAAGCATATTTTCCCTTTAAGTCCCTCTTCCCTAAAATGCTTCAAATACCACAAACACACCTCAAAACTCTCAAGGAATTAACTAAATGGCATTCATTTTTTTGAAATTGGTTTTTAACACACTTAACATGCTAAATGCTGGTTAACCTGGAGGGAAAAAAAAGTTCTGTTGTTTATATGGCACAAACCATGGCTTATTTGTATTCACAAGTATCACAGCACAAAATGTATCATATTATAATAATCAGTGGAAGCCAATAACCAGTTCCTGGTTTACAGCCTTCACAAACAAATGTCTAATCCTTCAGTTCCTCTCTCCACGTGTCTCTGGCTACACGCACCCCTGGGACCAGTGCAGTACACGTCAGTGAGCTGCAAGCCTTGCTTTTCTCCAGTTTCTCCAAACACTCAGAACTTCCCAAGTTTCCAGTGAGGCCAATAGCCCTGGGGCCTCTCCAGGGCGGCTGGGAGGTCACCAGGACAGGAAAGCTTCTCTGGCCTCACCCCTGCACTGCTCCGTCTTCCCTTTGACCTGGACACCGAAGGGCCTCCCACACCCACCCCACAGCCAACGCTGCTCTCCGGAATGCTGCGTTGGGAGGCACTCTGTCGTGTTCGCTAGCCCACCAAATAAGCACATAAAACAAGCCAATTCGAGCGAGATGTGCCATCACTCTATTCCCTTAGAGGGAAAAGCCTGGTGCTTGAAACAGTGGAGTACATGTACCGCCCAGCAAACACCCATGTGTATGTACTGTTATTCTGGGGTCAGCAGAGGGGGGCTTCAGAGCAGTCAGTCTCAGTCCTACCGCTGGGATGGAGGTGTAACTCTCCACCAACTCCCATCTCGACGTGACACCACAATGCCACCAGGAGAACTGGTCTTTTGCTACCAGCTAAGAGAGGTTTTGTGGCACCATGCCGCCACCTTATTTCAATCGCTACCACCTTGATTTAAACCAAATCCCTACAAATCTTTGCACACTTTTTCCCATATAACTCTTTAATGTACATTCCCTGCCCCCCCCAAAAAAACCTAATATATACACACAGTGTCGTATCAATCTTTGAAGAGAAGCCTGTTCAATCACACTAGTAAAGTTATTCAACATACAAGCCTGAAATATTCAAATGAGATCTTTCATAGGAGAAAACATCCTAGGGTGGCTTCATTGACCTCTCCCATGAGTCATTCATTACTTTATCCACGTTTATACTGAGAAACTACTACACGCCACACACTGGGAAATCAGCGGTGACCATGCCCTCGTTCTTGTGGAGCTTCGTTCACATTCCAACAGTAAAGAGGCAAACAAACCAGGACTTTCAAGTAGTGACAAGTGCTCTTAAAAATGGCATTACGGACAGTGGTGGCAGTGGTGCAATTTTACATGGGTGCTTAGGGAAAGTCTCTACGAGGAAGGGAGATACGAACTGAGACCCGAGTGCCATGAAAGGCAGCCTTGTAAACTCTGAGGGCAGCGCATTCTTGGCCGAGGAAAGAGCGACGCCCGGTGAGCGGGAAACACAGAGAAGGCCAGTAGGCTGCAGGACAGTGAACACTAGGAGGAGTCAGTTCAAGATGCAGTGGGGAGGTGGGCTGGCCTAAATAATGCAGAGCCCTGTAGGGCCTGGTAAAAAATGCAGACTTAATTCCAAACGCCAACAGAAGGCCACTAGTGTTTCCAACAGGGAAGTGACAAGATCCCATGTATGTTTTCAAAAGTTCTCTTTGACTGTATCTGGACAAGGGATCGCTGGGGACGAGAGCAGAAGCAGAGACTAAGCAGACGGCCACAGCAGTCCAGGGAAGAGTCCATGACTATGGCAATGGCAATAGAGACCGATCTGGAGTACATTGTGGAGGTAATTTTTGAGCCAGGCACCGGGAGGTATAAAGAGCACCATCACTGAGACTGGCGAGAACAGAGAAAGAAGAGGCATGGGGAGGGGGGAGCAGCACGATGAAGATGGGGGTAGTGAGGGGAACTGAGAATTTTGATTTAGTCAACTTACATTTGGGATGCCTGTTAGGACATTCAAGTGGATATTACAAAGGCAATACTGAGCCAAAGCAAAGTCATCTTTGCTGCTTTCTCTACCCTTCTGTAGGGACAGACCTGCTGTACCAATAGGGAAGATTACTAAGGACACAGGAGAGTTGCTAAACATTTTCTTTTAGAACTCAGAAGACAATTTCTCCCCTGGATGAGGTATACTGCATAGCCCCTCTGTTTCAGAGTCTAACCCCACAAGGCAAGAATAACCTGGTACTGACTATTAGGGTTTAGGCCTTTAGTTAATCCTAAAGGATCTGGACTTTTGATTGCAACAGATTCTTACATGCAATGGAACTCCATAAATCACTGCCAGCTAGTTATTTAGAGTCATGAAATTATCACTGTTGAATGGGAACTTAGAGATCACCAGGTAGAAGACCTCCATTCTATCTATAAAGCACCTAGAACCGTAGATGTTGGTGGGAAAACTGACACCTTCAAGACTTCTTTCAAAATACAAAGGATATTCTGTATTCCTTCAGTTCTTTCAGCTCTTCTTCTCTTCGTTGCTTTTCTATTAATTCCTGCTGCCGAGAAACCTCATCAAGGAAGTTGGTCTCGTCTTCATCCAAGCCTCTTACCATGTTTTCTGAGGAAATAATTAAACAAGGAACACTGAGCAGGCTAAAGGGAAAATACAGTCAAATAAAATCTTTCCTTTTCCTTTTTCTAAATAAATGGCAGATCCTTCAGGGGATTAGAAGAAAGAATTTGTAAACACCATGGCTCTCAATTAGATAACATGGCATAAAATCAAGGCATTTCTCCCATTACCAGATATTAGCATAGAATTAAAATGGGTATCTTGAGCTCTAAACAAAAATGTTCAACGTGGTCTTGAAGGCAGAAGTCTGTCTCTTTTCGAGCAAATAAGCATCTAGAGACTAAATAGTCAAGATAATCCCATGGCTATTTAGAAAAACGTGCATCCAGACGACCCTGCAGAGACCCGTGGACGCCGCGTGTTCTGAAGCTTACTGAATTTGAACTGCTCCTCATACTCCTGCTGCTTCCTGTCTTTCTGTTCCTGCAGCCTTTCATACAGGGACCGCGGGTCGTAAACCTCCTCTGGACACTCTGAAAGGAAGAGAAAGGGGGAGGGGGAGAGAGACACATTTCATAACTCTGCCTTATTATTTTGGAATTACGAAGGATTTTAAAGATCAAGTCACTGCACGTTCTGAGGGCAAAGATCACACAAAAATAGTAGAGTCCACAGCCTCCCTCTGGACCTCAGAGCCAAATGTCAATGTCAGCAGGGCCCGTGGCCTGAGACGGTTCACTGGCTGAGGGGCCAGACCAAACTGGACCTAGCAGCGGCACGCTCCGTTGTTGACATCCTGGACCTACGTGTCTACAGAGAACGGACCAGCAGAACCTCCAAAAGACAGTGTGGTAGCACTCAGAGGGCAGGCATATGAGTACCCTGGCTGTGCTCCCAGCTCCGGGGGCCTAGCGTCGGCCCCTCACCCCTCTGAGCGTCCACTCCAAAGTGCGGACACTAACACCTGCCTTGCAGGGCTGCTGTGAGGACTAAGACCATTACGCTGAATGCCAAACTGTAGGCCTGTGTACCTTCTGGATCTTCGGGTTTTCGAACCTTCTCCCATTCTTCTTGCCTCCTTTTGCGCCGTTCGTCTAGTTCTGCCTCGGTCACAAATCTCTTTTTGATAACCAGGTTACCATCATCCCCTCCATCCATAGTGGAACAATCAGTCTGTGGGAAACAAACAGAATATTTCAAGTGAGAATTGCGATTAAAATCCTAAAGAGAAACAGGAAGATTTAGCTCTGTCTTACCCAGCAATGGAGTACCTCGAAATTCCCTTTGACCTTGCACTGAAGAAACCCAGGGAGTTTCATTTATAGGTCATTGATGAAAGCACAGGACGACGTTCCCCCAATGTATGAGGTAGTTCCCTTACCACTGTATTACCTACAAAGTCAGCTAGGGGAGATGGAACGATTCTCATTACGTACTGTTCCACAGCACACCTTGCATTGCAAATATTCCTCTGTCCCTCTGATCTAGGCAGACTGGCCTCCTCTTCCCAGTCCGCACCCTCCGTTATTTCAGTAACGCCTGGCATTGTTCCTTCTTGAAATTCCTCTTTCAGGGACATCATACTACCTCAGTTCACCTGTTCTTGTTTCCAAGCAGATTCAGAATGAAGAACCTCAGGCATTTGGGGAGCCTTAGGAGACCGAGTCTGGTCAGGGCAGCAGGAAAGTGATATGCCCAGAGGCGCACAAACCATGAGTGGGGAATGCGAGAAGAACCCACAGCCCTGAGATTCAGTGCATTCTGCATTATACTCAACTGCCTCCTTCTTCATGCCTTTCCTGACCTTCCTCCCTGTAAATTCCATACCTGTGCCCCTTAGGGTTCTGTCTTCAACCCTTCTCTCTCCTCACTCCCATGATGACCTCAACCACTTTATGCGTATCCTGAGGCAGAAGACTCCCAAATCCCAATCTGTGTGTGTACCTTTATCTGAACCTCTCTTCTGAAAGGCGGGGAAAAGGACATAAAGACAGAGGACTGTGCATTACTCCTTTTAAACAAAATTCCTCTGCTTTCTTTGCTGGTCCTTTCCTTTTGAAGAACTGTTAACATGCTATTCACAGAATTACATGCTCACAAGGAAGCACATATTCTGCTCTAGTGAACATCAATGTCCCTCTCAAGACGATCTCCAATAACCAAAATAAGAACTCTCTACTGTTAGCAGAAAAATAAAGTAGCCACCACTTACTGAGTGCTACCAGGTACTGAATACTTTTTATGTATACCACCTCATTTATGCTCACACTGATCCTATGAGAAATATATCTCTTTACAGAGGAGGCAACTGAGGCCCAGAGAAGTTAGGTCACCTGTCTAAGGTGCTGAAGGTGGAGAATGGTAGAGCTGAGAATCAAAGCCAGGCCTGACATCAAAAGTTCATACCTCCTTCCCCATAACCCTCCCCAGGTACCACCGATCCTGGTTGAAACGCACATGTTCATTTCAGCTCTCTCCCTGCACCAAGCTCCAGGGCTCAGAATGTTCTTGCAAAGTTTTTATTTAATAAAGATGAAAAAGCTGAGAAAATGAATCCAAACATTCAGAACATGAGGAGAGTAGTCTCAGCCTAAATCCTACTGTTGCTGAAGTTTAGTTCAGTGTAACAAGAGAATTTTAAAATTTCCCAGAAAGAAAACCAAATCAACCGACAGAACCTGGTGCTCGCACTGAGGCCCACTAATTGGACTCTTCCAATTCGGCACCACTCAGTGTCACCTCCCAGACGCCTCTTACAGAAACAGAACTGTTCGGTCTCTGTGAACATGCCAAACACTCAATTTCTGCAGAATGACCTCTCGTAAAACAGGAGCCAGCATCTTCTTACATGTCCCTGGCAGAGACGATGTCAACTACGTAGGACTCTAAAGGACGGGAGACATGCTGGACCCTCAATTTCCCCCTGTCTTACCCTCTGCTGTCTGTAGCTCTCCTTCCTCACCCTATACTGGCAGTCTGGTCTCTTCCCCTCACTCACCCCTATTTCCTAGTTAATAACTCAGAGTGGAATGGGTCCTCCCTGCCCACCTAATCTGATTCTCCATCCGGTATCTGGAGATTTTCATCCAGAACCTAGGTTCATTTCTCCTTAACAAAAACCCTGCAACTCAGGGACAAAGCCTTTAGGATATCTGTAACCAAGGGTCTGAATCGGAGATAGAAACTCTAGAACAGTGACGTTCAGCTGGCGTGCAGCGGCAGGCACACGGGTGTGCCGCAGGATCTTTCATTGCGCAGGACAACACCCGACCCACTGAGCCACACCGGTCAGGCCCGAGCCGCAGAATTTTTAAAACATGCAATACCTGACTATTTAATCAGGGGCACTGACCTCTTTTCCCTTAGATTGTCAAATAAAAAAATGACAACAGCCAACACAAAAATAACTGACCAGTGTGAATGAATCAAAATTATACCTATTTTTTGTGAGATCAGCGAAAAATACATTTTTTGATGTGCTGCGGCATTTTAGTAATTAGTTTATGTGTGCTATGAGATTAAAAGGTTGAAAATCGCTGCTCTAGAGAAATAAGGATCTTCCCAAGATTTATCCATCACCTTTGAAAAAAGGCAAATTGATGGAATTCCAAGAACTTCTTACTCTCTCTTTCATCAATCTTTTTCACATAAGTGTTAGAATCCAGCTTTTACCCAAAGAGTTAAATCTATGCTACCCATCTGCCACACACAGGGACAAATCAGGAATCACAGTTGGTTCATGAAAATAAGGCAGAAGCTCATTAAAAAAAGAAAACTTAAAGACAATGGCTTTAGAATTTGACAGACATTCTACTACTCCTTGGCCCTCAATGCGCTGGTTTCCTGAAACACAGTCAGTCAAAACTAATGAATATTTATAAAAGTTTGCTTTTTACACCTAATATTATAAGCCTGACATTGTCTTGATGCCAAAATAAAGCTAATTATAATAAACTTGTGAGTTTAAAAGAGACAAGACTACATGTAGACTGCTCTATCTATCTCTTTTTCCACTTGCATGTCCTCTGTAGGTCCTCATTCCCTGGCACATCATCTGTGGTTCACTCCTTGCCTTCAGTGGCTCACTGGGTAATTAATGTGCTCATCTGCTCTGTTTGGAGAAGTCACAGACAGGGAGTATTCTTTCTCCAGAAATATGCAGGCCTTTTCAGAATTCAAAACGCCACTGTCAATAAATACTGCCAAGAAGTAAGGTTAACTTCACACCTTTCACTACAACCCAATATAATTCAACTAAATACATCACAAGCAACTTCTGTTACAGTCTTCTTACCAAGAGCTAGTGCAGATAATGATGCAGAGTATAGAAGACTCTAAAATCAAGAGACTGTAGTTTGAAACCTGGTTCTGCCACCTACCAGCTATATGGCCCCGGGCAAGTCACTTAACACCTCTGAGCCTTGGTTTCCTCATCCAGAACTGCACTCACCAGTGAGGACTAAAATAGCACTGTGCAGCATAAATCTCTGGTGAGGATAAACAAGATAATTCATGTAAAGCACTTCACACCGTGTTTGACACATACTTAAAAATGCTCTGAAAGGTCTGCATTACTACAAAGCACTGTGCTAAGCTCTGGACAGGTTGTGAGAGAGAAATACTGTCTGCACTCAAGAAGCGGGGGAGACATAAATAATCAGGGACATAAACAATCATGACACTTGAAGTGGGAAAAGGACCACACCAAACCGAGAGACCTTAGGAAGAATGTACATGTATAAATAATTTGTTCAGTCTGTATTTCCCCCTTAGTGCGGTTCTCTAGTGTACTGTTTACTTTATTCAATTTAAACAAACTCAGCACTGTGCTGAATGATGAACTCTGGCCAGCACCGTGCAAATCCTATGGTGTGCATAAAGGAAATAAACTTTTAAGAGTTAGTACTCTTGAACTAGCTAAAACCAGATACTAGTGTAGACAATGAATCACCAAAGTGAGAAGTGCTTGCTGGTAAGCGGCAGTAATGAAGGGCATGAACACGGACCGCCCCGGTGTCCCAGGCGGAACACCTGCACCTACACTCCTCCTCCTTCCCTTTCTCACATCCCACCAGTCACCCGGTTCTGCTGTTCCCACCGCGGCATGACCTCTTTTTAAGTCACCCTCTCCTTTCTGCTTCCTTCTTTCTTTTTTTAAGAGAAGAGTCCTTTCCTGCCTAATCTCTTCTTTTCGGGCCGCCTGCTGCATGGACTACTACAATAGTGCTCCATCAGTGCCCCCGTCTCCAGTGCAGCCCCTACCACAGCCATTTATTATACCTCCACTGCAGCACTCACCCTTCTGTTTGTCATTTACGACTGTTCCAACAGCTCCTTGTATCCACAGTGCTTATTAACACAGTGTCTGGCATACATTAGGCATGTAATAAATACTTATTGAATAAACCAACCATAAAGAGGATTGGAAGACTTTAAGCCAGGAGGAATGATCCTACGCATTGTTTGATCTAAGTTACAGAGAATGGTAGACATTAAATACGTGCTTGCTGAGTCTTCTATGTCCCACGGGAAAGTCTACTCAAACACCATACAATTTGTACAGCAGGAAACACAAGACCAAAAATTAAATCACTTTATTACATAATTGATGTCTTCTTCAGGAATAACTCTCACTACTCTCCTTTAATTTCAACTAACTAAAAAATGCTCTCTAAACTGATGAATAAGAATTTCCCACACAAAGCATTTTTCTTTGAAAATATTCTCCAATATTCATTCACTGTTTATTCTGCAACAGAGAGGTGATGCGTACCTACAACTCATTTACCTCCTTCTGGAAATGACCGAAAAATGAGAAGTTAATTAAAGTGTTTATTTCTAATGCCTACTGCCTAGCTAAATTTTCACAAATCTCTTATTGCTCTCTTTGTTTGCTAGAATAATTCAAAACAAAACAAAAGATAAATAAACACCTAGGGGACTGGGGACCTACCTATAAAGGTTCATGCAGGAAAACTTACTTTGTCCATATTGTGTTTAATGTTAGAAAGAATGCAATCAACTTTCCTTTACTCGTGTAACTTTTTTCTTCAAGGCGACCCGAGTTAAATTATCAAACTAAACATTACATTATTCTTTAAAAAATTATTTAAATTTGCCCGGCTGGTGTAGCTCAGTGGATTGAGCGCGGGCTGGGAACCAGAGGGTCCCGGTTCGATTCCCAGTTGAAGCACATGCCTGGGTTGTGGGCTGGGTCTCCGGTGAGAGCCATGTAAGAGGCAACCATACATTGTTCTTTCTCCCTCCCTTCTCCTCTCTGAAAATAAATAAATAAAATCTTAAAAAAAAAATTATTTAAATTCTCTAAATAGGGAATTCACGGAAACCCAAAACCATATCAAAATCCTTTTGTCCAAACGTAAAAGTGTCAAACTGATACAAATAAAGAACACAGTTTTCACATTGGCATGAGAGCCGAAAAAACAAAGTTCTTGTATTTCAAGCCAAAGTAACTGTAATACAGTGCTCCACTGTGTTTGTACTGGAGACTGTGGTATTTCATTTCCAGGCTGCTGGGACAAAAACAGGCTTGGTGTCTTACACAGCATGCCACACAAGTTTTAAGACACCAAATTTACACCGCTGCCTCCAAAATAACTGCTGTCGCTGAAATGAGAAATTACTCCACCTAGCCAGCGCCGTGGTACAAGTCAATGAGCTCTGGTTTCCTGCGGAATTACATTCTGTGATGGCAGACTGAACAGCACTGACCACCGCGTCTTCCTCACTCTAACCTTGGAGAGACTAACGTGTAAGAGCACACCAGGGAAACTGTGTCAGCGTGCTCTAAGGCTTCTCTCTACGGGTAGCAAAAGTAACGGGCCCATACACTTTCCCTTTGTCGGTAAATATAGTTAAGGGCTGCTCTTTCTACATTTTTACCCTGATGTTCCAGTCACATGAAATTTCAAAAGACAGGACAGCAACTAAGAGGAATGTTCCATCTGGCAAACTCAACTGTATTCCAAATAAAGACTGCTTTCTGGCCAGAAGGCTCTTCTCCTAGCTACAGTCATTTAGATCAAGCCAATTTTCCCTACATTATAAAACCTCAGAGAACGACTAACTCTGTTAGCATTTATTACTAGACAAAGTAATCCTCAATCTTCTAACATGAGGCTTATTTAACATACCCCAGGACCAAGGGACACTAAAGAACCGAAAAGTGAAGGTACAGCATACCCACTTCATTCCTATTTAAAAGGTTTATTATGAAAAACAATTGGTAGTAACCTTCTGGTTGTCTAGGCACCTACAAAACTCATGCAATAAAAAGTGTTTTTTAAAATCTATATATGCATTTATCTTCCCATGAGAACCGAGTCTTACTATATGTGCATTTACATTGAATTCATCTATATGCACTGAAAGAGAAAGAGAACTTAAATATTGGCTCCCTTAGCTGATCCTCAGCTCCCAGTTCATGTGGGCCTGTCGGAGTATAAACACTTCACTATGTATGATTCTAATATTAGTTGTAGTCGTCACATATCGTGACTCTAAATGCAAACCAGTGACTTCATCTGGAGCTCACAGGAAGAAAAAGCGCATCTGTCCCAAAGCTGGAGGAAATCCTGGCCATGTCAGAACTTTGCTGCGTGGGTAGACCTGCATCTGACGTGGTGCTTCCCTAAAAGATTTTCGAGGGTATCCTTGATTATTTGCCATCTGGGCTGGCTTTGGAACCTAACCCACACTAAATCATACCTCCCCTCCCCCAGGCTGTATACAACCCCTCTTTAAGACGGCATTTTCTGAAAAATAAATAAAGGTTTTGCATTATACAACCATACAGAAGGCCAACTAACTCACTCAGTTGTATTTTTGAAGTAAAACTTTACAGGGGGCATATTATGTTCAAGGCACAGGGCTTGGCACTAGCCTGGCACTCCGCTATCTAACAAGTGAGGAAGTTACGCTCAGTAAGAGATGAGGTTGGCACGTGAGCAAGCCAGAAAAGAGGAGTAAGATTAAACGCTGTAAGAGAACAGACGCTAAGGAGTTCAGAAAAGGAAAACTAAAAAAAAAAAAAAAGCATCAGAGAAGCTTCATTTTGATAGCAGCCATGGCACTGCCATGAAAAGCAGTGGAAGTTTTAGGCATACGAAGAAAAATACTCTTTAACTCAAGACTGCCTGAAATCACAAATTTCATATCCCAAAATCAAAACAAAAGGAAGGGTACCATTACTTACAGAAACAGCGGGTGAGGTTATTGAGGACAACCCTATACTTCTATAATAAAAATAGTAAGAATAAAATAACTGGAAGACATTTTAAAAATAATTCTTAAACAGAAAAGTTAACAAGATGGTTCAGACAACCATCCCTGACCAGAGAAAGAACCTGCAGCTTGGCACCGCGGGACAGAGCTCTAACCACCAGAGCTCCCGGACCAGGGTTGTGCTTCCCCTGTTTAAAGAACCAAAAACCAAGCCTCAAAACTTATAGCAGACAATACAGAAGCTGTAAAACAGTGATATAGCACATTGAAAAGAACCAAATAGAACTTCATGAACTAAAAAAATGCAGAAACTGAATTCAAGATTTCAATGGATGAGTTTAATAGCATACTAGAAATAGAGAATTAATGAAGCAGAAATTATCCAAAATGTAGTATGAAAAAAATAAATAAATAAAAAGGGAAAAACAGAGAACAGAGGAAAAAGGCTTATGTTAAACCAGGAAAGAAAGAGGAAGATTAAAAACAATGGGGCAGAAGCAATATATGGACAGGAAAAGGCCGAGAATTTTACCGAACTAATCACAGACACTAATCCACAAACTCAAGAAGTCTAACAAACACCAAATGAATCCAACAAAAACAAATCTGTAGTTGGATATGTCATAGAGAAAATGGAGAAAACCAAATATAAAGACCGAACAATCTCTCAAGCATCCTATAGTACAGAGTGAATCCGATCAAATTTAAGAATGAAATAGATTCCAAAGATGCGCCATAGTGAGCACACTGAAATTGCTTCATTTAGCTCACAAAGGCGAAATTCCACTGCGATGGAGCCTATGGCAGAGCCAGGCACTTACATATTACTTCGTTCACCAGATACGCGGTTTTTAGTTTCTGAAGCAGCAACTTGAGTCTAACAGAACATCAACATTCTTAGAAGGTGAAAGGAAAGACCGCTGGCCAGGTAGATGGGTCTGGAGGCAGTTCCTCCTTTATTAGAACCGCAAAGCATTTGTCCGCTGGGATATACGGAGCCAAGGCTTCAGATGAGAAAGATCATTCCGCGGCCTCCGCTTTCAGACCCGTACGAATTGTTAACAGCTCATCTCAAGCTCTATTCGAAAGACTCTAAAAGATTATTTATCTTAGTTCAATTTTTGGATCAAAAAGGAGTCTACACATTGATTCCTTTTCAAGAGTTCAGAAGCCATTTTATAGGGTCTCTCTTAACACATCAGTAAACCAAACATCGGAAGAATCAACAAATCTTACCTCGCAGCTGGTACCCAAGAGGTCATGGGGAATTCTGACCCCCAGGCCGGCGCCTGGTTTCCTGGGTCCCACTCCACACCTACTCAGTCAGACTATCCGGGGATGGGGTCCGAGAATCTGCATTTTAAAGGGGCCGCAGAAGATCTTGTTTTCTACGAGTTAAGAACCACTGCTAGGTCCGAACAGGTATCCTCCTTTTCCCCAGTGCAGACGTTGACATTCACTGGGGCCACCAACTCTCAAACAAGGTGCTTCAACTCTCGGTCTTTGTTTCCTAAGTTTTCTGCAAAACGAGTACGCTACGGCAATGGGTACATGGTACAGAATGAAATGTGCTTTTCATCTTACACTTACTTACATGCTGTGATTCAACCATTTCCAACCTGGCATCCCCACGTCTCCTGGGTAGCCCGGAGCCGTCCCAAGACCTCTGGAATAGAGGCCGCTCCTCGCCAGGAGCCTCGGTGGCCCCACCTAGCAGGAGAGGGGCAGGGAAGGCGGCCAGAAGCCTGAAGTCCTCATTCTGCTGGAAAGGGTCTGGTAGCCTCCCCGATTCGACTCGGAGGCCATCCCGCGGGCTTCCTTGGCGCCCCATCCCGCCTCAGGCTGGGCCCTGCAAGCCTCTGGCCCCAGGGACTACGGATGTTGAGAGAGTACGCGGACTGAGAATAGGCCTGGCCCTCAACCTCAAGTCAGACGCAGCCCCCATCTCCTCAGCGAAGAAGTTGGAGCCCAGGTTTCACCGCCTGCCCACGGAAGGCCCAGGCCGCACTCACCTACCGACGCGCGGGAGACAGGACACCCTCTCCTCGGTAGCACCCACACCGAACTGCCACCGCAAACACCGTTCGATCTTTAGAAAAAAAGAAAAGAAAAAGAAAAGTCTTTGCGTTTGTATTCCTTTTGACCCTTCAGGGCTTCCTGTTCCTCACCGCCACAACAAAGGTCCGCCCCGCTTCCGGCGGCGTAACCCAATCCGCACCTCTATTTCTCCCCAGGAGTCCGATGGAAATCCGGTGCCCAGAAAGCTGGCGGGAGACCCTCGATTGGACCATTCACACCTCAGCCAGGATTGGCCAGCGCGCACCCGGAGGGCGGGCCAGGCCGCGTGATCACGTGATAACAGCTAGGACAGATGATTGGTTGTCAGGGAGAAGGATGGCCACCGCGGAAGGGGCGTTTCCTAGGGGACTATCGGAGGGCCGGGGCTGTACGACGCGGGGGTGGGCCCTGCGCGTAATGGCAGCTCCGTGGCCTCGCGTCCATCTTTACCGCTCTCTCGGACCTGTCACAAAGGAGTCGCGCCGCCGCTGCCTCCCCCTCTCTCAAGTGGATCCGGGAGCTGGAGAAAGTCAGTGCCGCAGCCTAGCCGCCGTGCTGCGGGAAGCCCCTGGGGCCGGGGGTGGGGGGGAGTCCGAGGGCAAGGGACGTTGGTAAGGGAGGGGACAGTCCCCTGAGCCTGCGGCGGGGAACCTGACTGGTGTCGGGGGAGGCTCCGGGAAGGGGCTCGGGATGGGTGGCGTTCGGCAGAGCCTGGGAAACAGCCTGAGGTTCTCTGCTGAGGCCCGCGCTGAAGGCTCATGAAGATGTTCCTGGAAGAGCGTGTTCTCGCTTTAGGGGGTTCTTGACGGGAGATTCTCGGGGGTTGCCCTTCTGAGAAGGCCGCGGCTAAAGCGGCCCAGGTGAGAGGCAGGTAGCTCTCAGGAGGCTCCTGATATTTAGGAAAGCTCTCGGCGGTGCCCAGGGCCGAAGAGGTAGATGGGAGGATGCTTTGGGAGGGTTTTCTTTTGTGGAGTTTGAGGTTTAGGCGGCGCGGGTGGGAAGCCGACATTTCCCCGGGAGACATAAAAATGCCTCGGGGTAGGGAGATGCCTCGGAGAGAGGGGATAGGGGTTGGGAGCCGGAGCCAGCGGATTCCAGTACTCTGGAGGCCCGATGTGAAAAATGGTGAAGGGCCTTGGGGAGAGGGAATTGCTGGGCGGTTCTGGGAGGAAAAGACCTCCATCCATAGGGAAGCCCCGGTGAGGAATAGTGAAAGGGTAGCGGGACTGGCAAGACCGTTCTCTCCGGAGACCGACCCGGTGTGTTAAACACAGAATTCAGCTGCTTCTGGGCTTAGTGCAGTTGGGTGGAGGAAGCCCGTCCCAGCAACATTCCCCGCGTGACTCTAGATCAGGCTTCTGCCCTTACCGACTGCCTCGGTTTCCCTGTCCTTGGGGAGGGAAAATCAAGGTAGGGATGGTCCACTGAAACTGCAGTTCTGTCCGTTCTGAGTGAGGTTGATCTTCGAGCGTTGTACTTTGAACTTTTAAGGGCTGAAAGTGTCTGTTATTGACTAAGTAGAGTCCGGCAGTTGTCCCGGCACTTCACCTACCATCTACTTGTCCTTAGACAAGTGACTTAATCAGCGTAGGTCTCTCCTGTAAAAAAGGGCGGCGTGGAAAGTACTCTCCAAATTACAAGCTGTGTGAAAGTAAAGTACTGATTCTACCACCGAACTGCTGTTAGGGAATAAAAGTGAAGGCACTTAATCAAAAACCCTAAAGCAGTATGTAGATGTAAGGGACTGGCGTTAACAGTGGTCGTCAGTCACGTTTGGAGTGCTGGGGGCCGTGTTAGACTGAAAGCTTCAAGGTTCACAGCTGTTCAGGTCATTTTATGATCTAAACCCATGGGTGTCAACCCCTGCTTAGATTGGGGTGGAGGGGTTTCCAGTTTTTGCTCTCGGCATTTTAATTTGAAATTCTGATGGGCTGGCAGGAGGTAACACTGTAATATAATGTTTTCGTTCAGGAAGTTTCTCCCTGACAACTGAAATTTTCCTCCAAGTAATTTCATCTCAGTAATTTAAACTACCTCTCCTTTATATGTATGTGGCCTTTGTCTACAGGTAGTGAATATCTTTCTTCGTCCCTCAGCTGGGATTTTGTACAAAAGACCTCCTTTTTTCTCCATGAATTATACCTTCCTATAGCAGTTCCAAACTCTAGATCAGCAATTGCTTTTGAATTCCTCTTCCACAGTGATTTTCTTTATTTTCCCACTGTTTGTGGAGTTGGCACTTCCTGGGATGACATCTTGCTTTGTAGCATCCTCTATGAGGTTATAAAGATATTTGTGTCCAGTTATGACATTTTTCTGATGTTTGGTTAGTGGCATTTATTGGAGCTGGTTTTCCAAGTATTAGGTAATTTATGATGTTTGAAGTTTGGTGTGTTTTTATTTTTATTTTTTTTAAACAAAAAGCTGACTTGTATTTCCTGTTTTTCTAATCTTATATTTCATGGGTCTTTTTTTAAAAAATCACTGTGGTGATTTCTCAGCTTTCTGATTTCCCAGGATTCGTGTTGTCCTGACCTACTGCTTAATATCTGTGACCTGCTTTTTGCTGTTTTCCCAAACCCTTCATTATTTCTGTACTCCATGATTATTTTTAAATTATTGATTATAGGAAGCGTGCCAGCATATGCTATGTGAACTTTTCCTGCTTTGTCAGCAAAATGTCCCCTTAGTAAATTGGCTAAGAATCAAGAGGAAATAAAAACATTTCCCCTATTCTATAGTGAATAGGGGGAAATAAGAACTCTGAAGTATGTTTTGGCAAGAGAATAAAAAAAATCGTTGTGTATTCCTGAAGTGCATTTACAACAGCTTATTTCAACTCATGAGCTTAGTTTAGTCTCAAGAATTACCTGTACATTCCCTAGTAATGAAGTAATTTGTTATCATGAAACGAGACGTCACTTTGCATCCTTTAAAATACAGCTCTCCCTTCAATACTCTAACAGCTATATAGTTTGAGAAATTATTAGGAATTCTTGAGGATGGCAATCACTATTACGCTAGTCTAAATCAGAGATTTTCTGTTGTGCGGTGGGACTCTTGTAAAGGAGGGTGTGAGAGCCACAGTGGAACCAGTCCTCTCTTTCACAAGAGTTACTTGTGGGTAGTAAACTACCAGTTTAGCTTCTTTCAAATATTTGACATTTTTAAGGCACTTACCATTGAATTTGGGTAGTTCTTTTTCCCTGGTACTCACATGAGGAAATCGAAAAACAGAATACTCAGCAAGTAGTAAATGCCAAAACTTGGGCCACAGCCTTTAGGAGACTTACAACTTTTAAGAGTATAAAAGAAAGAATATTTTCCCTTGGTTTATCTATTCAATAAGTCAGCCTTTGAAATAGTTTTCTTGACCAATCTTCATGATTAGGAAAAAGTACATATTTGTTATTTTACTCTCGGTGTCCATTCCAAAAGGGAATGCTTGCTGGTTAAATATGTAAAAGCCTATTTAACTGTAGGTAGTTGTGTGATAGATACAAGGCTAAATGTGGTAGTTAATTTTATAAATAGTGGTGGGCTCTGAGAGAATATTCCCTTTTCTCCCTTTCTGAGTTTTTGGAGACTGAATGTATCTGAGATAGCAAAGACTTGGTGCGCTCCTTAAGTGTGTTAAGGAACGAACCCTGCTGGTACCTTTCCTATTGCTTGAAATTATGGTTTCCAGGCATAATTTCATGGGTCCTGTACACATCAAATAGAAGGTTTGAAACACCTCACTTGGCCGGTTTATTATGACCTCACAGTTTGGTATTTCAGTGTGAGCCGTTTTCACCCTTTCTGCCTTCTGAAGAATTAAGTGTCCTCTGCTGTGCTCCCCTGATGCACTGCTCCCCAGTCGCACTTCTGCCCTGCCCCGCCTTGTGGGGAGTGCAGCTCCTTTTCCTCATTCTTATTGCTTCATAGTTATTCATACTTACATATGCCCCAGGGCTGCTAATTCCCAACCTACCAAGCGAATTACTAAGCATTACTAAAACATGGTATTCATGGTATTTCATGGTATTCACCAAAACCAGCACGGTAGAGTTTACTGTTTCCCAAAACTGACACCTCCTTCTCCCAGGAAGTCTGTCCTGAGACACCGGGCGCAGTGCAGAGCTGGGTCATGTGCAGAACTGGGATTCCTGCAGTCACTAGGAAGGGGGCCGATTTTCCACTGTGCTTCCTCTCGTGGCTTTTGTTTGTCCTGTTTTTCATGGGAGTTACTGTTAGCTTCTTTATCAACTTAATTTATGGGCTTCTGGTTAATCTTTCACTGTGGCCAGGATATTTGTACCAACAATATTTTGGCTTATAATTTAAGACATGAATGTGTTGCAGTGAAAACAATAAATCCTCCATACCCCTTTTGTTAATGCTGAGATATGGTCACCTAAAAACTTGCTTGTCCAGAAAGACTTGATGTTACTAAGTCCCTTTTGCACTGGAAAAATGGGGGAACGAGAGGCCTCCTCATAAGGGGGTGGACAGCACTGTACCCATAGGCTTGTCTGGCGTGTGTGACGTTATGCATGGGGCACTCAGTGTCTTGTCTATTGCTGTCTTTCATCTCTTTGCCAAGAGTATGAGGGACCTATTTTTCTTTTTCTTTTCTTTATTGAATTTATTGGGGTGACTGGTTAATAAAATTATATAGATTTCAGGAGTGCAATTCTATTATATAATAGATCATCGGCATTATGTAACTGTATGGCATGGTTTTTTTCTTAAACATTTTATTTATTTATTTTTAGACAGAGGGAGAAAAACATCAGTGTGTGGTTGCCTCTCACTCACCCCACCACTGGGGACCTGGCCTGCAACCCAGGCATGTGCCCTGACTAGGAATCGAACCCTCAACCCTTTGGTTCCGAGGCTCACAGTCAGTCCACTGAGCCACACCAGGGGCCTGATTGTATGGTGTATTCACCACGCCAAGTCAAGTCTCCTTCTACCGTCGTTTATGGGGACCTTCTTTCACCTTTGCTCAGTGCCTGACAAATAAGCGTTGGATTCATATTTATTGAAGGATGTTGTCTCAGTTTTTCAAAGTGCTAAATATTTTGGAAACACTTTTTATAGATTTTCGAATAAGTTCACTTAAAGTAGTCATTGAATAGCTTTTAAGTTCTGGGTATCCAATTGAGTGCTTTCAGACACCTTTTTAAGTAGCTCTCGTTCAGGGAAGTGTCGCTGTTCGTGCTGTTTTTACATCTTGTTCCCTTCTCTTAACAGTAAAGAGTTTTCTATAATAGAAAAAGTCATAGCCTTCAGATTTATGAATCACATGTTTAGATAACACATCTGCGTGATTTCCTATTATTTCATCTCCTGGGGCAAAAATCCCAAATTGTATGGAGTATTACATTTGGTTGTCTCCTTTGTACTGCAGCCACCATTAACGCTTACCTCCGTTCTTCCGCAGTGTTTCCTGTTTGGGGCCAATGCAAATGTTCAGTCTTTGAGACCAGGCAGGAATTATTTTCTTCGTGTGTGTGTTAACTGTTATTTGCTTCTGGACATTCCTTACTCCATCCCAGCCCTAAATTTTATTTTTTAATACATTTTTTTTCAAATGCTGAAAGGATTCCCCTTTTTCCTTTGCACCGTTTTAGGTCTGACTGTATTCTGTAATTAATTCTGCCCTAAGTCTCTCCTAACCACAGACACCACTGCTACAGGGTGAGAAAGCTCTCAACATTTTAGGGAAAGCTTTTCCAGATACTCCTTTCCAGATACTGGTTGAACTAGAAAAATGATCTATTTTCCCCTCAAACGTGTACTTTCTTACACCCACCTCAGTGCATACAACAAGCATCCGAGTCATCCAGTGCTTTCTCCAGACAACTCGAAGGTCACAATTCAGGAGGCAGTGCTGCCTTGTAGGACTTAAGCTTCACATGGCCACTGTCACTGCAGATAGGTAGTTTTGGACACCTGGATGACGTAAAAATATCAAAGCTGCCTTTCCTTTTGGGGGGAAAAACACCCTTGTTAAAATGCCTTTAGGTGGTTTCTATGTCAACTGGCAAGTGTACTCTTGGTATATAATACTTTTCTTATCTATTTATTATACTACCAAATAATCTTACCGACTTATAAGTTTTTCCCATTTGAACACAAACTTCAGTAAGAAAATTACGGTCTTTAGGGTGTCTTGCACTGTATTTTAAAAGCAAATATATTTCTAGATAAGGTTTTCTGTCTTGATAGGATTTGAATTACAGCGGTGTGTGCATTTGACAAAATCCTGCACATATGTGTATAACATTTTATTATACAAAGGAGGACCCCTCCCAAAATACCCTGGAATTATCTTCTGGAGGGCAGGCCCCTTGTAGTACACGCTTCCTCCGTGAGCTGAATGTTCTAGGAACCCATCTGTGTCGGTGCACATCCTCCCTATTTTCCCGATCTCACCCTGAGAGACTTCATTTCCCTGGATGAAAAATGTCCTTTTCAGAGGAAAATAGTTTGCAAGTGTGGAAGAGGTGAACAAAAAAAAACCCAGCAGAAGCACTGAAAGGCATCAAAGTTGACAAGTTCACAAACTGTTTTCAGCGGTGGAAAAAACATCTCAATAGGTGTATTGCATCAAACGGAGAGTCCTTTGAAGGTGACAGAAGTTTAAACATCTAAGAATAAATGCATAATTTTTTATAAATTCCTGGTTTTGGGGAGGGTTCCCCTCATATGTAAATCTAACTTCTAAAAAGTATATTGATCCCAGTTCGATTCCCAGTCAGGGCACATGCCTGGGTTGCAGGCCTGGTCCCCGGTGAGGGCCATGTGAGAGGCAACCATACATTGTTGTTTCTCCCTCTCTGTCTCCCTCCCTCCCCTTTTCTCTAAAAAAATAAATAAATCTTTAAAAAATATATTGAAGCTCAGTAACATGTATGCTGAATTTTCTAGGGGGAAGTATACTGATGCCTGCAATTTACTTTGGAATGCATCAGAAAAGGTAGATGGATTGATGATGGGTAGAGATGGATAGACATGTGATAAAGCAAGTATTACTATAATAGGTAATAATAAAAATGTTATTACCATAATGTTAATGGCAAAATCCAGGTGGTGGGTGTGTAGGTGTTTGCTATGAAAATCAGTTTTGCTGTGTGTGTGCAATTTTTCATAACAGAATGGGTCTGGGGCAGTAAACAGGAGCGGAGGAGTTTTCCCTTATAATACTGTCTTAAGGAAAAATCCAAAACATTTTCTAAGGAGAAAAAAAATCATTAAAATTCCCAGTGCACCCTGTGTTGTTAGCTTCCATGCTGTGTGTTGAGCCTGGAGGGGTGGGAAGGGAGGATTGGGAAGATGCAGCATCCCACCTGTAACCATGTGTGAGAACGGGAAGGTGAGGGGGCAGCACCAGTGATTTCATGACCAGAGTTTGTTTTTTCTCCTACGGCCATTCTGTTAGCCAGCCTCTCCTTTCTTGGCAGCAGAATCCCAAAGTCTTATTTTCAGAGAAAAGAAAGTGTTCTTGACGTCCCTGAGCTGTATTATGATTGAACGCAAGCAAATTCTTGAAGGGATGAATAATGGATTCCTGGACCGTTTGTTAGAGAGGACCAGACTTGGCCCGCTGTCTCCTGTGGTGAGCCGTTGGTGATGGCAGAGGTCTGTGCTTTGAGTGCGAGAACTCACTGCTTTCACACAAAACTTACCGAGAGAACAAGTTTGATTCCCCCCCTCAGAGCAGCTTTGAAAACTATATAAAATATAAAAATATAGTAAATCACAAATGATGTAGAAATGAAAGAGTAGTCTTTATTTTTTAAAAAGGAATCAAAATTAGTATTACCACTTCTTCAGAGAAATAGATTTGCAAAGGAAATATTTGATTATAATTATGCTCTTGCAGAAAAAAAGCTATGAGCAGTATAATGACTTAAAAAGCATTATCATTTAGAGGATGAGAAGTCTTTCTACCAAGCAATGGCATCCGGTGGTATTATCATTAATACAGTCAATAATTGCCACATCAGTCTATGGTTGCCATAGCTGCAGATTTAGTAGTTGTATATGTTTATGTTTTTTGATGAGCTTAAGGTCTTTGCTCTCCACTTCGACTTGATTGACCATCTACTGCTAAGTAGTCTTCAACGTTAAGGTGAGGTATGTAGGTATTACATAGTCCCCTGATCTCTAGCCTTGTTCATTTGCTCTTCCATTCAGTCCATCAGCCCTTGGATGACATTATCCAAGCGCAGCGTGCCATGTAGGTTCCTTATGTCACTTCATAGAGGAGACCTGGTGAGAAGTGTAGGGAGCTGTTTTGTGCACTGCGTTGGTACACGCTGTACACAATCGCTAACGGATGGAACTGTGTGTGCTCTAGGAGGTACTTCGGCTACCATCCAAAGGTAGTCGTGGTTCATTTTCCTGGAAAGGAAGATCAACTGTTTTGACCCCAGAAGAATCACCCGTCAGTGTTTCAGTTTGTCCTGCAGTCAGTCAGTAGTCGGTCCTGCCTCTGTGCCAGGTTCTTTGTTAGGTTCTTTACGGCAGAGTGATGTCTAGGCCCGGCTACTGTCCGAATCACCTGGGGAGCTTTTAAGAAAAAACGCTTGCTTGGACCACATCCTAACTCTGATTCTGGCTATTTGGAGTGGAACCCGGAATTTGCATTTTAAGGAGTAACCAAGGGATTCTAATGCTCATCACCTTTAAGATGATGAAGTTCCAGTCCCTTCCAAGGTTCTTTGTCCGAAAGTACAGATAAATAAAGGTGACTTCAGCACAGGGGTAGATGAGCGCTATGACAGGTAAGTTGTTCTCTTGGTGCTCTGAAGTCGGGTCCTGCTGTGGAGCCCCCACCTCCCAGATTAGTTTGTCACCTCTGATTAGCCAGGGGCTCATTTTATAATAACACATTTTGGGATCCCATTGAAGTATTCGGCGCTGTGCCACGTGTTCTGCAAGCAGTTTCATTTCGTCTTCACAGTAGTGCTGTGAGGTGTTAGGGACTGTTACTATCCCCCTGTTTTAAAGTGCGTCTGCAGTCAGGGCAGTTAGCACGCAGGGCTGTGAACATCGCAGGGCTGGGAGCTGTGCCTGGTCTTCCTGGCTGCAGAGCCCCTCCGCTGTGCTTTCAGGGGCCTCTGCCGTCCTGTACAACATCTGTAGGCTGAGTGTCACTGTCTTAAAACAGTGTCCCTTGGAAAGTGGGCCACATAATGCTTTTGGAATGAGATCAAACAAAGCTATCTCGTTGTAATTGTTTATCTTCATTGCTCAGTGTTTTGCCTAAAGAATTCACGATTTGTTCTCTCAGAAAAGTGTCAGGAGTGACAACCATGTCCAGGTGGAGAGTTATACATTCGTTAGTGCTGAATAAATCTGAAAGCTCATACCCTGTTTATTTATGTGCTCTACCTTTGGCCGAAACACTCAAGAATACTCTGTATGCTCATTTTAGAAATTTTAAAAAGATAACAGCTCTTATTTTTTCTTTGTATGTTTTATAGCATTATCTTTGAAATGCCTCGCAGTTTCTCCCACCTAATGAATCTCTTCTTTACACTTGATCTTTACAGTTAGTCCTCAGAAAAAGCCTTTGTTTTTAAAATATTTGAAAACTTTTATTTAACTGAGTTTCCTTCTCTGACAAATTTTATAGTTGACATCACTTTCTGGGTCATTTTAAGGAAAATGAGTTGAAAGCAATCAATTTGAACTACACTTGAGTTCAGTTTGGAAATAAGGAGGAAAAATACTTAATTTTTGTCTTCCAAATTTAGTCAAATTTTTAAAAATGCTTGTATGTATTGTATTGGATATCTTCCATTTACTTTGAAACTCTACTAAATGGAAATATGCATAGATTAATTCTATATTCAGTTTAGATAAGCCTTAGCAAAAATTTTTTTGGATAGAATAAAGTTTTAAAATTTGAGATCCAACAAACTTTTTAACTCACTGCTTTCCTCATAAGCATTCCTAGCTCTGTTTCCTCTTAATTATACTGAATAGCTTTACAGGTGTTGACATTAAACTGTAACTTCATAGGATCCTCTACTCCCCTTCAAGGCTCTGTTTTCTGGGTCCTGATTTCACCCTGACACTCTCAAATCACTGCCAGTTTAGTTTTAGTACCTGCCTGGCCTCTCTTCCTCAGGTATGTCTTCCCCGATTTAATGCGTCTGGTGGGAGTGAATCCACTGTTTTCAGCCCATGCCCATCCCAACTTCCGTGCTGATGGTGGAAACGCTCGGGAGCTTCCGAGAAGCGGGCAGAATTGCCCTCTGCTCTGGGAGCTTGGATACCACAGAACAGTTGGGGGTGAGACAGCGCTCCCCCGGGAGATGAAGCATTCCCTGATAGATTCCCTTGTACGGAATTCTGGACCACTCCCTTCTGCCCTCCCCAAAGAATTACTTGGTTTGGCCACAGATTTTCATAGCATAGTGGTTAAGGGACACTGATCATCCAGAGTGTGGGTTTCTTTACAGCCTTAAATGGGATGAGGTAGTTATATCGGATAGTGGGACCGGCACATGTATTGTTACGGAAGAAAAGCAAGCCACAGAACAGTATTTATGGCATCGTCCTAGTTGCCAAAGTTATAAGTACAGAACAATGGGTGTGGAAATAAACACGTGAAGCTTTTAAAGGGGATTACCTCTGGGAAAGGACTGGTTGAGGAAGAAAGTAATTCAGACGAGAGCGGAACCAAGGCTTTCGTTATTCTGTAGACATACGCAGCATTTAGGTCTCAAAATGAATGTATATTCACCTTTTTACTTTTAAAAAGTAGTGGATAAAAATTTTAAATATAATACTTTAGGATATTAAGAAAGTGCTCTACTGGCCTATGAGCCAGGCTATGCCTAGTGGCAAACCTGCCAGCAAACCTTGGGTTCTTTACCTCCTCTCATCTGAGTGATTCCAACTGTGCCCCCTCGTCCGACGGCTCCGTGAGAAGGGCCAGCGCGTCGCTTCTTGAATGTTGCTTTTTGGTCTCTCTCAGAAACCAGCAGAATTTATAAGATCAATAGACATTTATACCAGGGACCCTTTAAAAGAGTCATTTCAGATTTCTGTCTGCTGTCCTTTTAAGCATTGAAACCGCTTGGATATCTGGCTCCTGAAGGGAATCCTATACCCTGGTTCCTGCACTAATGGGAATGGTATGACTTCACTCTTTGCTGGTTCACAGTGTGCTCTCTTTCAAAAAGCTATTTCCAGCCGAGTCCTTACGTCATGCTCCTACCTATATTTCAGTCATAGCCTTTTAAGTAGAACCTCCAGATTTTGAAGGCAGCCTGTTTTGGGGGAACCCAGAACATTTGTGGTATTATTTCACTCAGCTATTGCTGTCCTGGTGTCTGGAGGGAAGTGAGGGAAGTAATGTCTGTCACCTCTCCTCTCTCCTCCCATCCCGTGTTAACCCGTCCTATCTCCTCCCCTCCGCTGTCCCTCCCCATCTATCTGTTTTTCATCAGTCCCCCCTCCCTGAGCAATAATTAAACTGGGCAAATATTTTAAAGAATTTACTGCAGATCTATCTAAAATAATGGAAGTCATTTTTCCCTTGCTTCTAATCCCACCAAATTATGCATTTAATTTATGTCTGTTCCTGAGCCATTGCTCAATATCGGAGGATTTAACTGTAAACAGCCAAGTGCAGGGTAGAGACTATACTCTGCTCTCTGTTCCTTCTGTTTGCGTTCTTATGGGTCCTAGTTTCCAGGTCTTGGCATGATTTACCTTTTGCTGCCAGCCTCACGTCAGCCTCCTGCTTCTACATCTTTACTTCTTTCTAGACTTAACCAGATTTCTCAGCTTAATGAAGAGCTGGTTCTATCATTAGGGTTTTTGATGATAAACATGCTGCGTGGGATGAGAATGGCCATCTACGGATTTCCGGAGGACAGGGACTGTGCCTTGTCCTCCCATTGCTATGGTAGTGCCTGGTGCTAGCTGCTTGGTCTGTATTTTCAGTGACAGTTGGTGCATCCCTGTCCCTAACTTTGTAGCAGATGTATTGTGCAACAAACTGATCATTGTGAAAATGTAACCTTGTGATAAATATTGGCCTATCCCCAAGACAATCTTGCTTAGATAACAGAAAAACTCTGTAACTGCTATTATGATTTCTGTAAACTTTTGAGAGCCTCCACCGGAAACCTCTGCAGTTTGGATAATTTAAGTGGAATGCTTTATCCTTTTATTCTTCTTGATATCAAATGAGTGCTACCACAATTGTATTATAACTTTTTAAACAACAAATCTCTATAATTAGTTTATTTGAAACACTGAATTTCTCATACATGTAAATTAAGAAAGGAGACACTTTTTTAATCCACTAAAGGAGCCCCTGAACACCTGCACACATTCTCCTAATGCATCAATAGTTCTGTACAGATAAACTACACATACAGTTTTTTAAAAAATCAGTGGCAGTTCCTGTGGTTTACAAGGATATGGTTTAGCTATCAACTTTATAATATAATTATAAAAGGAATTGATGATTGTTAATTCTCTTACGCAGAGAAACTCTTTGGGTCGGAAATCTGTAAAAATAACCAAAGACTAGTCTTCATTGTAATCCTACCGTCTATAAAATCAAACTAGGAAAGTTGGAGTAATTGAATAGCCAAGAACCTTTGATTCATTTTCTTCTTGGTTTTTTGTTTTTTTTTTTTTTCTTTTAGAACTGTTGCTGGATGACCAGGATTCCCTATAACTGATAATGTTGGAGATCAACTCTGCAACTTTCTTCAACGTCCAGTTGTTAAAAACAAATAGGATGCAAGTGTCTCCGCTCCGGATTATGAAAACAGTACTTGGAAAACTGAAAACTATCTAAATGATTGTCTTTGGTTGGGCCGTGTTCTTAGCAAGCAGAAGCCTCGGCCAGGGTCTGCTGTTGACTCTTGAGGAGCACATAGCCCACTTGCTGGGGCCTCGAAGTGCCACTGCTGCCATGGGTAATTCCTGCATCTGCCGAGACGACAGTGGAGCTGAAGACAGTGTTGACAGCCAGCAGCAACAGGCCGAGAACAGTGCCGTGCCCACTTCTGACACGAGGAACCAACCCCGGGACCCTGTCCGGCCACCAAGGAGGGGTCGAGGACCACATGAACCAAGGAGAAAGAAACAAAATGTAGACGGACTGGTGCTGGACACACTGGCAGTCATACGAACTCTTGTAGATAAGTAAGTATGTGCTCACGGTCGCCTCCTGTGTAGTGACAGGTGTCGCGCTGGGAGCCGTAACTCTTGGACCCTTCAGTTCAGAGCTTGTATTTGCCAAGCCTTGTGCTCCTAGGGCGGGGCGGGGGAGAGTATTTCACTTCTCCTCTGAGGGCAGAGTGTACTTTACAGTTTGATGTTTTTGCTGGCTGACACCGACTTCTGTCTGGAAATGTCCAACACTTCTACAGCAGAAAACGCTAAGTAATCTCTAGTCTTTATCAGGGCACATAGTAAATAAGGAGTGAGTATGTACTGCAGGCTAGCATAGGAAGTAGTCTCACGAAGGCTCGCCCTTCACTTGTCTGCCTGTCCGCTCCACTGACCAGAGCTTCCAGATGAGCTGTTTTGCCAAGAGCGCGGCTACATGCGACTTCTGTTGGCAGCGCAAGGACATAGAGCCGGGAGTTCTCCCCCTCCCCCTTTTTATCTCCCTGCCTGGCCCTCTTTGACCCGCTCAGGGAACGTGTAAATTGAAACTGCAGGACACACCTGTACCTGTTCTGTTTTCTCCTCCGCTTTGTCTGACTCTTTCTTAAATTCAAAATCCCAGATTGAATAACAGTGAAATTAAAGGGCATTGTTCAAACTGAAAACAATATTTTATCTGAACCGTACAGTTCAGTAGTTAGGAGCAAAAGTTTTTGAGCCATGATGGACCAAGGTCCAAATTCTGACCCAGCCCCTTAACTGGCCACATGACACAGGGTAAGTTACTTCTGTAAGGCTCAGATTCCTCAGCTTTCAAAGGGGAATAATACCTTTCTTACAGGGATTATCACGGGGTAGTGATAATTTTTTTTATGTTATATCTGGATTCTTTTTGCTTCAGGCTCTGCTAGTAAATTTAAATATCTAAATAGTTGATAATCACATTTTTTTATAGATTTTATTTATTTATTTTTAGAGAGAGGGGAAAGGAGAGAGAGAGGGAGAGAAACATCAATGTGCAAGAAATATATCGATTGGTTGCCTCTCACATGCCCCCAACTGCGGACCCGGTCTACAACCCAGGCATGTGCCCTAACCAGGAGTCGAACCAGCGACCTTTCTGTCCACAGGCCGGCGTTCACTCCACTCCACACCAGCCAGGGTGATAATCACATTTTTAGAATGTGGTTTTGTTTAGTTCCTCCAAAATTATAGCATAAAGCAAAGTATACCTGTGCCTATTATTCTGAAGTGGGGGAGGTTCCCTTCATAGAAATCAATTCGTCTTGCACATCTTTCCATCTGCCATAGAACGTGCTGGGGGGGAGTGGTTCTCACACATACTCTCCACGGCCAGGTCAGAAACGCCTTCCAAAGCTTATTAAAACCAGCCTAGGAAGTAGGTCTGGTTTCTGAATAATTGAATGTAACCCTACTATGTTTGTAGGAAATACCTATTGAATAAACCTATGCCATTTACATCCCCGAAACTCAGGTGAGAGGCTAGAAGCTGCTATGTAGAATTTCTTCATGGTGAAATTTGAAAAGTACCATAAAACTGTAGTGAAAAGTCGCCCTTCTCAAATAAGGAAATAAACCATAAGTAATGCTATTTAGCCCAGTGGAAAAACAGGTACAGAACAGATTTTGCCATATATTTTAGAGTGTGTCAGACGCCTGGGGGCCAGCTGGGAACTGTATTTCCCAGCTTCAGGAAAGTGTTACACATTGCAAGTGAACTTGTTGATAAAGCACAGAATTTGCTTACATGAGGCAAGTGGTGTACATTTGAATAGTAGGGTAACTTCTGTCTTAAACCTGTTGTACAGAATCGTAGTTAATAACTCTTTCGAGAATGGAAAAATAGGCAGATGTAGAACAAATGCGAAGTGCCGTGCTGGAGAATATAGTGGCCAAACAGGGCTCAGGCAGCCTATAAACACAGTTATGTAGCTGGTTTTTCAGAAACTACTAAAGGAGAAGAATTTCATAACCTATAAAGTTCATAAGGCTTTTAAAACTAGACATGAAAGATAGACAGACGTAGTAAGAGTGTTCCTAAAGGCACGTCTGGACGTATTGTTCTTGTTACTTTAGGAAAGGACGGCATTGATCTGACAGGAGAGAGTTGCCGTAGGAAGTACACTTTAAATACACTTTATTTTAAAATCATTTTAAAGTTCTGTTATTTGCATTTTGGGGGTAGTGACTTTATCCGCATATTGTTAACGATGTTCACGTTAACTATTCTCGTGTGATTTAGAACTTTCAATTTGCGGACTCCTCCTGGTGGAAACTTTCCCCACTGTGTGTATGTGCTCTCTTCTGTCATTCATGTTCTGTCTCTCTTCCTGTTGGACCCGTCACTTCTGCTGTTGTCTCCGTCTGGGTCCCAGGGACCTCCAGGGTGTGAATGACTGAACCTAAAACTGACGGTTCTGAGTCCCCTCCCACCGTAACAAGCCCAGGTCCTGCCGCAGGGCTGCCCCTGCTTGGTTTTTCCCCACTAGAAACTTGCATCTTTACACCGGTTATAGCTCAGACTGTCATTCATAATTTTTTCAACTCCTCGGACTGAGAGGGGGCCCCGGCCCAGCCTCACGTAGTGTAGTGAGTCTGCTTCATCCCGTGCACAGGTGTGTTTGGGCCCCATTACCTGCCTTGCAGGCACACGGCTCCTGGTCAGCTCTGTCTAGTTCCTGACCCAGGGCCTTGCAGTCCTGTGGCTTTAGCGCCTACCTCCCCCCAGAAGTTTCTACTCTGTTTCTGTTTCATAAAGAAGTTTCCTTGTTTTTTTAATGTAGGGATAGATGTGCCCCTCAAACATACCTGTATAGAATTGAGGTGCCCGTATTCTTTACTGGGTGCTGTCCCTGTCATATTTGTATTATTTTTCCCCTCCCACAATTTCATTACCCTGTTTACCACCTACCTCCAAATATCAGTGGGTAACCATTCGGCGAACTTAAGTTGTGTTCTTCCGATCTGCCTGCCATATGTTTGTTTATGTCTAGGAAGTTTATATATAGTGTCTCTTGTGCTATGTAGAAAACGTACATAACTGGCATCGTGACGTAAGTCTCTTTTTAACTTCTCTCCGCATTAGATTTGAGAACCATATCGCTGTGTGTAAAGCCGCAGCTGCTCAGGCCGCTGCATGCATTCCTTTGTGTGCCCGCAGGTGCTGGGTTTTGTTGTCCTCTAATCTGGTGATGGTCCCTTAGGGCACATCCAAATTTTTGTCCCTACAAATAGCACTGCAGCAAATAGCCTCCGGTGCATCTATGACCTGTGTCATAGTTTCTCTGAAATTGTCGGGTATATGTGTATTTACTTTTATTATTGCCAGATTGCTCTCCAAAAGGGTTTTTATCTGTCAGTTATATGGCTTAAAACAGTTCCTGTAAATAAGAATTTTCCCTTATTATGAAAAGTCACAGGATGTGAATAACCTAAGGAATCCCTGGAAGGAATTTAGTGATTCCCATGTCGCAAGGTTATTCTGAGGATTAAATCATTGAAGACAGTAGTTTTAGGGTTTTTCTCATAGTAAAACAAATGTAGATGTATTCCCTCAGTAGTTAAGTTTATCACTGTTCGATGGAAAATCTTTCTTTCGTTATTGAAACTTTCCTAAAGCACAGGATTCCCAGGATCACACTTTGAAAACCCATTGAATTAAGATACCTTAATGCTCTTTTAGAATATTAAATAGCTCCTCAATTAGTCTTGGTCTCTTTTTCTTCTAACACCATGTTTTGAAGCCTAAGCAGCCAGTGACACTTTCCCAGGAGAACCTTAAACCTGAGGTTTGCGGAGGCCCTTGCTTCCGTAGGCGCTCGGCCGAGATCCTTCTCTCCCTCCCCGACATTTCTTTGAGGTGAGTATGAGGAAGATGATGTCGACCTCCCTGGCTTGTCTCAGTTGGCCTGGGGCCTCTAGAGAGAAAGCCGAAAGCAGGCTGGGGTCTCTTATTTGAGTCCTGTGCTTCCTCTTCGGCCCGCGTGGCGGTCCTTTGTGTGCCCTTCTGCGCTTGGTTTGTGGGCCGTCGCAGGCAGTGAGCAGCCGGGAATGAGCTTGTGTGCCTTTGTCCTGACAGACTACAGCCCTGGTCACTCTTCCAGCTCTTTCTCCGCCTTCCCTGTGTCATTGCTTATTTCCCTTTCAACCCCTACACGGCGTAAACTTGTATTTGCAATGGTCATTTCTTATTTCTTGAGTTTGATGCCTTGAATGTTTGTTTTTCAGTGATCAGGAACCTCCCTATTCAATGATTACATTGCACGAAATGGCAGAAACAGGTATTTAAAAAAAATTTTTTTATACTTCCTACTAAATTAATGAGTTTGAAGAATTATAACCACTTTTTTTTTTTTAATAAAAGAGTCCAAAAATACTTAACACACATGACAAAGAAAAAAGTCCCTTAGTATATGGAAATTTCCTACACAAAGGATAGGAAATGCATACTGCTTCCTGAATTTGTAGCTGCACCTCTCAGTAATAGTTTTACCTCACTGAAATCGTTACCAGAAAAATTTCTCAGCATTGACAGATCCTGGACCATAACTTTCCTCAAATGGGAAGGATAATTTTTTGTCCTTCAATTTCCTAAGTGTAATTCTAAAAATAGAGCCAATTGCTTCAGATGCCTAATCTTCTCAATTAACTCCTGTGTCCTAAATAAAATGTGAAAAACTATTTTAATCTTATTTTAAGAACCCAGGACCATAGCTTGAATTTTCTCAAAATAAAGATGCCCAGAAATCACCAGACTCCTGGAAATTCAGATCCTTTACCTCTACCATAATTCCTAGCAATTGTTGACGATGCCCACGCCACATACTAGCTGCTTAAAAGTTATAGGCTGAAGGCCAAGTGTTTCTGTTTTAAAGTCATCTTACGTTGTAAGTTATATATTTTCACATTTCAAAAACAATGGCTCAAACGTGTAATTCTCTGGAATTGCTCTCAGATGAAGGCTGGTTGGACGTCGTGCAGTCGCTGATCAGAGTGATCCCGTTGGAAGACCCGCTGGGACCAGCCGTCATAACATTGTTACTGGATGAATGTCCATTGCCCACTAAGGTAAGTTGATATTGATCTTTTATGAAACTGTCATCTGTGCTTAAACACAGGACGAGTGACCACAAAGAGCATATGATACATTGCATTTCCTCTTTATGCATTTGGGGCCTGTTTTATTCAATATTAATTCATTATGTCAACTTCGTTTTTTATTACTAACGACGTATTGCATCCTCCTATCAATCGCTTACTGTAAAGCTTTAGTTTAAAATTTTTTAAATGTTAAAAATGGAAGCATTATATTCATATAATACAAACTTTGTTTGGAAACTAGAAGAGAGTATTCAGTTGCTGAGCTAGTTTTCTTATCTTTAAACCGTTCCCTCATAACAAAAATTCTTACACATTTTCTATGAAGAAAAGAACTTACGCTGACAGCACTTTGGAGTCTCACCCAAACATTAAAGATTGTAGAACCTTGCTTGTCCCTGACGTAGAACAGAAGTATCAAACTCTCATCTCTTTAAGTCCATAAATTCCATAGAAACCTTGTTTAAAAATGTTGGATTCTGGTATCATTCATTTGTTTAAGCCTCAGACATTGAGGCCCAACGTGCAGAAACTGTATGGACAGAAGGGAAAAGTCTTTGTCCATGTCCCTGATGAACTGGCTGTTTCCTAGGCTTGTAAGAGGTTTGTTTCTGTTTTAATTTGCCTCAGAAACTCTGGTGAGATTTGTTCTTGGTAAACAAGACCGACTGACTCTTTTGTGTGTGTCCTTGGAGTCTGCCAAATGGTAGTAGGGACCTCCCCAGTGGGGACAGAACTACGTGGCATTCCAAGCCAGGAAGCCCTCAGGTCAGTTTTCTAGTGCAGACGCATCTCCGTCCCTCCTTCCCTGCCCCATCACTGTGGCTCTTAACTGTCGTCGTTGAGGGTTTGGCGTATTGTCGGGGAAGTTTGTGGCTGCTGCGGCTCTGCTGTCAGGTCTCATGCTGCTGGAGTAAACGTTTTACTTCAGCATCACTAGGCCCTGTTGTTCTAAATTATAGTGGCATTTGGGTAGATTGTGTCTGCCCAAATGATTTAACAATTTCATGATTCAAGAGTACATAGCATGTCGCTCAGCTGGTGTAGCTCAGTGGATTGAGCGTGGAACCAAAAGGTTCCGGTTCGATTCCCAGTCAGGGCACATGCCTGGGTTGCAGGCCAGGTCCCCAGTGAGGGCCATGTGAGAGGCAACCATACATTGCTCTTTCTCCCTCCCTTCTCCTCTTTCTAAAAATAAATAAGTAAAATCTCTAAAAAAAAAAAAAAGTACATAGCATGTAGTTGGTATAACTGATACATTTGGAATGAAACAGAATTTAGCAACTTATGTGAGACAACTTTCAGGTTAATCAAATACCATTTCCCATCACTAATGGTATCAATTGGTGCATCATTACCATTTTTGTATGGTTATTCTGAGTTAACACCTGATTATAGCTTTTGTCTGTGAGAGTTACCTTGGGGGAAAATACTACGTAGTGTATTTGTCAAATCTACTTGTTCGTTTTTGTTTCTAGGATGCACTCCAGAAATTGACCGAAATTCTCAATTTAAATGGAGAAGTAGCTTGCCAGGACTCGGGTCACCCTGCCAAACACAGGAACATATCTGCCGTCCTAGGCTGCCTGGCCGAGAAACTGGCAGGTAACTCGGGGAAGCCCCACCGAGGGGGGTCTTAGGCAGCTGGACAGCAGGGAAGGGCTGCACTGCAGGACTGAGCAAAGCCGCTGCACCAGAAGGACGTGCCCCCGGCCCCCAAAATTGAGGGACAGGGATAACTGGGGAAGAAGTACTCAGAAGCCACAGAAGACAATACAGTCTAATTAAGCTTTGAGGATTTTCAGAAGTAAATTTAGAAGAAAATGTTTTATTCAGTTGCTTTAAAGTTAAGTATCGGAGAAAAGGCTGAGCTCAGTATAACAAAAGTTATATGTGTATGTATGTATCATACATACACACACACATGTTATAAAGTTGAACTAGGTAATGGAGACAAAGGTAGGGGGAGGAGAAAAAGGAATTTTAAATCGGACCAGTTACTGAGAAGAGAAGCAGCTAGTTAACTTGTTTACGATTAGAACCCACTTTAGAAAAGTTAGCATTAAAGTACAGGTCAACAGCTCAGCTAGTTTTGTCATGCATGGTGGAGGGGACAGTGGAGGGGAAATCAGAGCAACTGGGTGCTGGTTCGCACGCTGCCATGTGCTCCCCTGGTGCCCTGGAGCAAGTCACTTCACTCGGGGGCTCAGTTGCTCAGCTGTGACATGGGGACGGTACTAGTCCCTACCTCAGAGCGGGAGGCTTGGGTAAGATAATGCACAGGGGAATGCTTTGCTAGAGTTCTACCCGAACAGTTTTAGTGCTGTTAGCTCCTGATTAAAGAGCACCCGGCGCATTTAATTATATCCAGTGTTTGTTGTGTCTGTCTAGGTCCTGCCAGCATAGGTTTACTTAGCCCAGGAATTCTGGAATATTTGCTACAGTGTCTGGTAAGTGAGGCATCAAAGCCAGTTATTCTTAGTTGTTTAGAATTGTGCATTTTTCTCAAATTGCCAGCCTAGCCATTGGCACAGAGGACGGAATCAGTTACAGATTTTATTTGCAGGTGTTCCCTGAGTGTTTTTTCCCTCCCATGTTAGAAAAAATGAGGGTGGGATGGCAGTTTATTATGAGCAGTAACAGCTGGGTTGGCCTGGTGTTGAATTTAATTACAAGATAGCGGCTGTGACCGACTGACTCTTTTGTGTGTGTCCTTGGAGTCTGCCAAATGGTAGTAGGGACCTCCCCAGTGGGGACAGAACTACATGGCATTCCAAGCCAGGAAGCCCTCAGGTCAGATTTCTAGTGCAGACGCATCTCCGTCCCTCCTTCCCTGCCCCATCACTGTGGCTCTTAACTGTCATCGTTGAGGGTTTGGCGTATTGTCGGGGAAGCTCGTGGCTGCTGCGGCTTGCTGTCAGGTCTCATGCTGCTGGACTGCAGCCTTGACTGGCCTGTAGGTTTTAAAGTTATTTTCGCAGGCCTAGTAAGCACTGGCCTTCTTCAGAATCCGAAAGATTTTATATTTCAGTACCTACGTGATGTGTACTTATAACACCTAACGCTGTCAGGAAACCACTCTGGGGGCACAGAAGTAGCGTGACAGTGATATTGCACTCAAGAAGTTTAGTCGAGGGAAAAAAACCACCCAGACAATGCAGTGAGCCTTCATTTTAAGACAGGATGTAATCAAAGGCAAAATCGCTTCCTTCAGACTAAGAGCTGCAAGAGTTCTGAGAAGGCGATTGGGAGGTGGGAGGTATGGGAGGTGAGGGCTGGGAGAGTCAACGGAGACAGACTCTCCTGATGAGGGTGGGGCCTCAGCTTGGTCACGCCATAGGGGAGGGTTTGATGGTACACACAGGGAGGAGGAAATGGGTTCTGGGCTGAGGCCACATCCCTGGCAGAAGCCCAGAAATAAATATGACCATGCTCCTGGCATATTACGTAGAATTGTCTGATCAGAAGATAGCATTCAGAGACATGAGGACATGTTTGCCAGAAGGGGAGCGCCTAGGGATTGCGAATGGGATTGCAGTGGGATTGCGAACGGACAGGGCCAGAAGCTGGGGACGGGCTTTGCAGCAGGGGAGGCTGGTGGTTATGTGAGCTTTGCAGAACCTGCTCCAGCTCCAGGGAAGTGAGTGGAACTGACTGGTGCTTCTCTGCAGACTCCCCACGCGGCTGTGCGAGAGGACAGCTGCGAGCCGTGGTGCCGAGCAGGCAGACCTTCCTCTCCCTGTACGCACATGTGACGTGCACTTACATGTAACCGAAGGAGCTCACCTGCC
Source organism: Micronycteris hirsuta (assembly GCA_004026765.1). Lineage (NCBI taxonomy): Eukaryota > Metazoa > Chordata > Mammalia > Chiroptera > Phyllostomidae > Micronycteris > Micronycteris hirsuta. The sequence goes on along the minus strand of PVJI01003702.1, from coordinate 24,257 downwards.
GCCCTCTCCCACCTGCCGTCAGCATCGTGGGTCCCTCTCAGAGAACGAGGGGAAACTAAGCCATTAGTCGTTAACTGCATTATCATTTTAGAACATGGCAGTGATGAATTGTTCCTTCTAGGGTGCTGAATAAAAGGTCATTTTTTGCTACAATTCTGTTTCTCTTTGGATTGCTTAAATGAATGTAAGAATCATCGTTATTTTATTTAATAAAGCCCTACTATAAACGTTACTGAATAAAAAGATAACAGCACATTTAACCAGATACTTTTGAAGTTTCTGAATCTAAGTGAACCCAGTAAACTCAAGGAAATAACGAAAGACTTGAAGGCACTCTGTCTCGGTTTTTCATTACTAACAATATTAGCAACTGGACAATCAAGGACTTGAATGAGCAGAGCTTTTCTGACCACTCCAACAAGAGCCTAGCCCACCCCGTAAGAAGAGGAAGTCGATGACTTGCTGCCTCCGCAGGGGGTCGATGTCTTCATTTTTTGTTTTTTTTTTTTCTTTTGTTGTCTTTCAGAAGCTACAGGCCCACCCCACAGTCATGCTTTTTGCACTTATCGCACTGGAAAAGTTTGCACAGACAAGTAGGTATAGTGACTTCTTGCACTAATGATCTTGCATTATCGGGTGTTAAAAATCTTACTTTCCTTAGTTCCTGGCTGGGTTTACCTCGGAGCCCCACCAGACACGCATACGTTCTGTGTCTGTCTGTGTGGACGCCTCACAGCCAGTGAGATGTAGCAGGGACAAAGGCGAGAGTTTTCTCACCTGAGAACCCAAACTTGGCAACAGTGATTACCCCCTTTTCATAGCTAAGAATGTAGTGGGCGGTTGCTACTTTCTAGAAAATATCAGAATTCTTGAGCTATGGCATTATTCTAGTCTCCAAGTTCTCCAACTATCTCTCCTCACGCCTTCCCATCAGTAACCTGCCCAGCAAATCACCTTGCTTTCTCATGGCTCACTCAAGGTCTGTCTTTCCAAACAGGTGAAAATAAATTGACTATCTCCGAATCCAGTATTAGTGACCGGCTCGTCACGTTGGAGTCCTGGGCTGACGATCCTGATTACCTGAAACGCCAAGTTGGCTTTTGTGCCCAGTGGAGCCTGGACAATCTCTGTAAGTCGTCATCTCTTATTAAGATGCCTTTTCCATTCTGGCCCATTTCTGGTGTAAGATCACTGGTCTCCAGTTTGGAATAGTGAGCGTGGGTCTTTCCTTCAAGGTCCTCTGTATGGTGGGTCAGCAGGTTGTCTGCACTCTAGCATCAGAGTATTCTGTGGGCCATTCCGACAAGAATTATATGGAGTGCTTCTAATTCCAGCACTCTCCCGTTCAAAACCTTTTTTTTTTTTTT
>PVJI01003702.1:0-22790 GCA_004026765.1 Micronycteris hirsuta | reverse complement strand
TCGTCTCCTGCTCTACAGAGAGGGCCCCATGGTGCCTGTCTCGGGCCTGTTCCCTCACTCGGAAACCCCTCTCTTTACTCCTCTTCCCAGCTTTGCTCTTCAGAACTCCAGTTACGTCTTACCTACACAACAGGGGTCGCTCCTGATTTTCCTCTTTTTCTCCTCCAAGGGCTGCTAGAATAAAACCATTTTACCCCTGTATCCTCACTCCCCCTTCACAGTGAGCACCGCAGCTGTGTGGGACTGGCGCGGTGCACAGCCTGTGTTCTGCCACTTAAAGACTAATGCTGAAAAAGGACGATTCAGATTGTTGCATGAAAAGCTCAGGTGGACCTCTTTTTATTGCATTTTTGCTTTTTTGCATTTCGCAGATAATTGCATTTTTTTGCAAATTGAAGGTAATGCCAGCAAAAAGATTACAACTCACTGAAGACTCAGATGATGGTTAGCATTTTTTTTTAGCAATTAAGCATTTTTTAATGAAGGTATATACATTTTCTTAGACATAATACTGCTGTACACTTAATAGACTATAGTATAGTATAAACATAAATTTTATACGCACTAGGAAACCAAATACTCCATGTGACTTGCTTTATTGCGATGCTCCCTTCGTTGCGGTGGTCTGGAACAGAACCCACAGTTTCTCTGAGTTGTGCGTGTGGTGAATATATGGAGAGAAAGCATAGACCCGGCAGTGCTGCCTTTCCTGGTGTTTGCTTGATTCACATGGTCACGCAGCCACACAGCCCAGGTTATGAGACTCGCTACCAGCCCTGCCATTTACGAGTACCTGCACTTTTGGACAAGAACGGCATTTAGCCTAACGCTAGCTTCTTTGCCACAACAGCCTGCCTTAGAGACATGACCGCTTTTCCTTTTGCAGTTTTGAAAGAAGGGAGGCAGCTGACCTATGAGAAAGTGGACTTGAAGAGCATCAGGGCCATGCTGAATAGCAATGATGTCAGCGAGTACCTGAAGATCTCACCTCATGGCTTGGAGGTAAAGCTTCTGCAGATGGACTGTTAGGGGTGGTGGGAAGAAGAATCTTGTTCTCGTTTTCATGCCCCGGCTCTGAACAAAAGCAGTTTCCTGCAGAGGAGATGGAAGTGTATTTCATACTCAAAGCGTGGTTAGAAGGACGAGGCAGGACAGAGGGTGTTGGGGATACCCTTTACTCGTGTACCCCACATGGCACTATGCATATAAGAAGCACTATAATATTTATTGACTATTTGGTTAAATGTGTCCATTTTTAATCTCTGCCACTTTACTCAGCTAAAGGTAAAAAGACTAGTGTTTCTAAAAGAGGCCCGCCCTTTTTCAAATCCCTGCATAGCCAATTGTGTTTGGGCTAGTGCTTCCCCTCCTCCCTGCACGTTGGAAATGCCTCTGATTTTGTGGGGAAGGTTGGTGAGAGAGCTGCTTAAGTACGGGAAGGTACCATGAGGCACTAGACACATCAAGATTAGAGAGCTGTTTGAAGAGTGGCTGCAAACAAAATATCCTCCTTTCCTGCCACCAATATCAAGGACAGGTTAAGGCAATGTTTATGCATTTGTAAAACATTCTACTTGAGAGCAAAGCTCTGGAAGTATTTAAAAATGAAGTCAGTAGCCTTCACTAAATCTTACTGCAGCCATCTTAAGGTCTTCCCACCCCGTTAGAATTCCCTGGAAAGAAAAATGTAACATGGCATGTGCTTCATTCAGCTTTGCACTTCTGTCGCGGCGGGCACACTGAGCAGGGAACAGTAGTGGCCCCAGCCTTCATGAGGAAAAAGTGCAGTCAGCCCCCCGAGCGGTCGGTGTTCCCTGGTGGTCTTCCGGCATTGATGGCGGACTGTCACGCTCTCTGGTTTTGCCAGGCTCGCTGTGATGCCTCCTCTTTTGAAAGTGTGCGTTGCACCTTTTGTGTGGATGCTGGGGTGTGGTACTATGAAGTAACTGTGGTCACTTCTGGCGTCATGCAGATCGGCTGGGCCACACGCGACAGCAAATTTCTCAATCACGTGAGTACCCCGGAGAACGTGCCACGGGGCGTGGCGGCAGTTTTTCGCCGAGTGGGTGGAGGATACTTATTTTCAGATGGATTTGTGCAATAATTGTTTCTTGGGCTGAACCAGGCGTGCCAAATCCCTCACAGTGGCTTGCTGAACTGATTCAGAGATAGAAAGACAAGTGAAACTGCTCCTCAGCTTTTTTCTCTTGCATTTTAAGTTCGTGGTAATTTTCCACCTAGAGGCTGGATGTGTCCTTTGTATGCTGTGGCCCCAGCCACATCTTTGGCTCAGTTTTTACATGGGGACCAGTGGTAATTTTTAATTTCCATTTAAGCTTTAAGAACTCTGTCGAATTCTCTTCCCTCCATTAAATATGAAGTGTAGACTTCTCTTACTTGACTTACGTTGTAATCAGTGGGCACATTTGGTTTCAGTATTTAGTGCTTGCCTTTCACTGTAGGCAGCAGTAGTAGAGAAGGGAAGGTGAGTCCAGCAGAGCAAGCGGGGTTGGGCCCCCACTGCTTGAGTGTGAGAGGCTGGGGTTCTTCCCTTCCCTACGGATATTATGTCCTTCCAAGGCCCAGTCTAATCGGCCTCCTCCTGTTATCCAAATTATAAGCTGTTTGGAGTTAATCCGGTTTTGATCAGGAATATTTCGTGGATATGTGATTTTTACCCTTTGAACTGGGAAGAGCCCCTCGAACTGTTGTCAACCTAAACAAGTTCCCACCCGATATGTAAGGTCCCGGGATAGGTTTTAGAAGTGGCCCAACAAAACCGAACTAAGCTTGCCCGCCATGAGCACGGTGTGTAACGGGCCCTTTAGAGAGGCTCCATGGCCTCCCGGAATCGTTCGTGCATTTGCTTTTCTCCGTGCTGGAGCGAGGCAGGTTGGAGGAAGGAGGCCAGTGCACCGGTCAGGTCCAGACTCTCGTCCAGCGGGGAGAACCAGGCTGCCGTGTGCTGCTGCTTTTGTCGGGGACCTTCCCTGACGAAGTGCCTCCTCGGCAGCTGGACCTCAGTTCAGACCTGGAAGCTTGGGGCTTCTGTGTGGCACCTGGTGGGCAGAAGTGAGTGGGGCCAGAGGACAATGCTGGTCAGTCTCTTCGTTCCCAACGTGGGCACTGATTTAAAGCAGATAGATCCATTACACTGAGAGCCTGCCCCAAACAATGTCCTAAAGATGATGTTTTAAGACTTGGAAAAAAAAAAATCTAGCCCTGGCTGGTGTGACTTAGTTGGTCGGAGCATCATCTCATAGACTAAAAGGTCACAGGTTTGATTCCCTGTCAGGGCACATACCCAGGTCGCAGGTTCAATTCCCCAGTCCAGGTGCATGTGAGAAGGTGACTAATTGATATTTCTCCCTCACATTGATGTCCCTCTATCTCTCTCTCTCCCCCTCTCCCTCCCAAGGCAATGAAAAAAAATCTCTGCAGGTGAAGATTTAAAAAAAAAAATCTAAATTTCCAGAGCACCTTCATTTTAGAGTCTGTCATCTGATTCCCACAACAGTTGTTACTATCGCAATTTCCATTTCACAGATGAGAAAACCGAGAGCAGGGCATAAAGAAACGAGGAGCAGAACCAGTTGCCTTCCTAATCTACAATAGTTCTTTTCTTTGCATGTGAAATAGGGAGAATCTCAGAGAATTGTCTCATCTCCTCATCCCAGAAAAAGCTGTTCAAGAATTAGAAGAAATATGGATTCCTCTAGGGAGGAAGCTTCGATATAAAGTTGGTCTCTCCCGATGTGGCAGCAAGCACACTAGAGGTCTGGGCGTAGGGTCCCTGCGACTGAATGTTGCAAATGTTTCTGTAAGTGATCACTGAAGCTGGATCATTCTATCCAGTGGATGAAGTTCACTTCTGCCATGCAGTTGCAAGAAACTTGGCTCCTCAAGTTAAGAGGCTTAAAATACTGTTTTCCTACCTTCTAAACAGTTTGGTAGACTGTTAATTTCTTTCTTTAAAAAACAAAAACAAAACATTTTTCTGTGTTCCAAGTACTGGTCAGTTCCCCGTTAGAAACTGATGAAGCCTGATTATATCTTTTCCCAAATGTACAATTTTAATGATGTTGTCATTGTTGCAGCTTTGCTTCAAATGGACATTGTTCTGGTGATTCAGACTTTTTGCCTGTGCAGACAGGGTGTGGTTTTATGGAGTAAGTCATTCCTCGGATACGCCCAGTTTCTAAATTTGAAGTTGGTCCGTGTGCCTTTTTATTTTAGCTCTTACTGCTTGGGCTTCAGTTTCGAAAGGATGATCAAAGTGTTGAGCTTGGAGATCAAGCATTTAAATAAGAAATTTAAGGATAGTTCATGTTCAGGTCCCTACAGAACAGTTTGTTTTGTTGGTTTGTATATTTTATGGGGGTTTGGGAGTAGTAAGTTCCCAAGGGTGCATCTTGACTTGTCAAAAAATATCTTCTGCCTTTTCATGAGTGTATATCATGTGGCTGGTTTTTTATACACTCACCTCTAATCTTCAGGGAGTTTAGGAAGGTGGCATTCTCCTATTAAAAGATGAGGACGAAGTTGGGAGAAATTGACTTAGAAACTTGCTCACAGCCACCTCGTTTCCAAGTGCTGAAGAAGTCACACCCTAGTCAAGAGAACACAAGGAACACTTGCCTTAGAGAAGCTGCCGCTGTTGTCTTGGACAGAAGAGGAATGACCCGGAGGCCAATCGGGGTCTCCCAGACCGTTGAGGGGCTTGGGAACTAGACAGACAGGCTCCAGGGCTGAGAGACAGAATTAAGAGAGTCCGTGTTTTCAGGGCCATGATGCCAGTGCTGCTGCAACAAATCACTCATAACCCTCCCTCCGCCCAGGGTCCCTCTCACCACACCGGGTGTCTGATGGGCGGGTCCAGCTGGCCAGGCCTAAGTCACATCTGACCCCGCTGCCTCCAGAGTAGGCAGGACCCTGAGTCTTCATTATATTCCCATCACAGGAAGGGGTTGGGATGCTGGGCAGCACAGAAAAAGGACAGTGTCCACCATGTGTGGGAGGGTTCAGAACATCCCCTGAATGACAAGCTGTGGATAAACTTTCTTTTGTTTTGTTTTTAAGTAACGTTTCTAGTACGAAAATACATGACCAGAAACAGGCAGATCAAAATTACCACCCCAAGTACCAAGCTAGCTGCCCTGTTCTCTCCCTTCCTTGGCTCAGCCAGTAGAAACCACAGCTAGTCTTGCTGGGAAAGTTTTCGGGAGGGTGTAGTCCACCTAGATGGCTCTCTGAGATGCAGGCTGCAGGGGGATCTTAGAGAGCATCTCTGCTTGGCAGGGGGCCTGTTCTGAGCCTGCGGGAGCTGAGCTGTGGCGAGAACGGTGAGAGCTCCCCCTTTGTCCCACAGGCCACTCTGCGGGAAGTCCCTCCAGGCCTAGAAGACACTGCATGGCAAAGTCCACTCTGCACAAGCCTTGGTGGCCAGCAGTCTTCTAGGGATTTCTTTCAAGTGTTCTGTTGTGGACTTGTAGGACTTTAAAAAGTTTAGAAAAGAATTGCTTGCCTTTTGCCTACCTCCCAAGACCCATAAAATAAAAAGTAGGTTTTTTACTTACTTGTTCAGACTTTAAAAGAGATAGATAGCAAGATGTTTTTTCCAGCAGACTGATGAATTTCTCCCCTGCCCGAAGGCAATTAGATGCAAGTTGATTTAACTCTTAAATAGTCTGAGTAGTGCATTCCGAGCAGCTAATTGAGAAGTCTCACTTTGGAGAACACGCATCCAAATTCAGTATATTGTGTCCAAGAGTTCACTACACTGTAGGGCACTTGTCACGAGTGTGTTAGAGCCTTTTCCCAGCCCTTGTCCTCACTGCATTGTTCATCTCATGGAATACACGGACCATCGCTGGGGCCCAGAATCTTCCTTGGGTTTGGCCCACATTTTCAGTGTCTTTCTCCATGAGAATCTTTCACCCTTGATCCTTACAGACAGCTGTCGTCTGATGTGCATGCTTCCTCTGTTTTTACAGCCACTCAGATTAACTTAAGATTCCATCCACCTTTTTTAAATAAAATAATTGTGAAATAATTAAAAGGCAATACATAATAAAAGAGGGTTTCAAGGGCCTGTGTGTCGCTCAAACTGAGCTGGTCTCAGATTAGCTATTAGCTGACCGTGCACTGTAACCTTTGTCTCGTCTCCAGTCTTGAGAGCTGTGAGCGTGCGGGTGTTTTAAAGTCCACTACTTACTAGAAGGCTGTTCACCAGCCGCAGTGAAGTGGGCCGCACACCGTCCTTGGAATCAGAAGACTCCAAGGTCCAAACTTGACTCTCAGTAATGTGTCCGTGGGCAAGCTGGCTCACCTCTCCAAGCCTTTATTTCCTCTTAACACGGAGTAAAATGCCACCAGCCTCACGGTGGTTAGTGAGGATTAAATGAACTCACAAATGTGAGACATGGCAGATACTTGTTGGCGAAGTCATTCTCCATCTACTTGGAACCAGGTTCTGGGTCAGAATTTTGGTTTCTGCCAAGAACACAGGCTCTCCCTTCACCCAAAAAACGTAGAATTCAAGGCACTAGGTGAATAGTTAAAAGGGACGCAGTCTCTCCCCGCAACCCGGCAGCCTTGCCGACCTCCGGGCCCTGTCTCCCTCCAGGAGGGCTACGGCATCGGGGACGACGAGTACTCCTGCGCCTACGACGGCTGCCGGCAGCTGATCTGGTACAACGCCCGGAGTAAGCCGCACCTGCACCCGTGCTGGAAAGAAGGTATTCGTCTCCCTCCGCCGGGAGTTTACCGACTAGGTTAAGGCATTGGTTATTGTGTTGGGCCCTCAGAGGTTTTAATGAAAGAATATGAAATGTGAGAAGCGTTAGTTAGCCTTCACATCCCCTGCCGTGGATGTGAATAGTTATTCTCTGGTGGAGCCCTTCCTTTAGCAAAAACATCTCAGAGTATGAAATTCTTACTGTAGTGGGAAATGGTCACGGTAAGGTTCATGTGATTCCCGGTTTCCGCTCTGGGTGCGTGTTTGGAATCAGCAGCCGTGGAGGTGTTGAGGGTAGTGACACTGTGATGCCAGTTCAGTGAGGATATTTTCAGGGACCAGACAGCTTGGAACAGGCACCACCCGGTGGACACATTCTGGGCACCTCTAGTGCAGCCTCTAAAGATGGCTTAAGCTCTTCGGTCCTCAGACACGTCTGGCCAGCCTCCACTCCCCAAACATCAGGCTCAGGATGCTGCAGGGGCCCCGGCTGCCGGAACCATGGGTCTTGGGTGTTTTGCAGGAATGTATCTTAGCAACAGCATGATCTTTTTCACCCCATTCAGGTTTTGCAGTATCCAAGGCGCCAGACCCATGAAAACATTTATTAATGAAAGATTAAAGCAGCAAAGTTAGAGCCACACAGTTGGTTTGTTAAACACTTAGAGTGAAGGATTTAAGGTCATTGAGTCTTCACCCCTGGTTAAATTCAGTGTAAACAGGCTTTGCCTGCCACAGCACCACTGCACTGGAGGGTGGTATTCTCAGGGGGCCTCCTGGTGCCATGACCCCCACCCCCACCCCCACCCTGGTTCTGAAGACATAGCGTAGGGGGTAGAGCCTCTGGAAAGATTTTATTCCCGGCATTGGAGCTAGATCGGGGTATAGCCCCCTTCTTCTCCAAGCCCTCTCGTCTCTGTTTCCTGCCCCAGTCAGCGTTACAAATGTAGATGGAACTCGCAGGCATGGTGACAGAGCAGGAACTTGATCATGCCGGCCTTGCTGGGACAACGTCACTTAATTAACTAAACTGATTGATAGTGTGCGGAAGGAAAAACTGTAAAAGCCGACGTAAGTCTTCACTGTAATGGCTCGCAGGTTCTTAGAGCAATGTGAAACTTCACTTAACAGCGTGAGACAGAGGCACTGCCCACAAAGACTGGCTGGTTTGTTAATTTTAAAAAGCATTACTGAAGTAATATGTTTATTATAAAAATTTGGAAGATAGAGGAAAAAAGAAAAATGAAGCTAAAATCCCTTATAATTCCTCCATTCAGATATTTATTTTAAGAAGCACTAAAAATTTGGTGTAAATATATTATTGTATAGTTGTACTATATTCATCAGTGCCCAAGATTGGATAGTTACATTTTAACCTTTTAAAATTATTATTATAAAAATATACTATAAACCACTCTGGATTTCCTCGGGATAAATGCTTTAAGGGGAACTCCTCCTGCAAGGGGGATAAAGAATTTCATTTTCTAAACCCTTTCGCTACGTAATACCAGATTTCCCCCCACCTGCAATGCGTGTCCACCTTCCGTGTCATCTCTGTGCAATTCCATGTGTTCATCTTCAACAATTTAAAAAGCAGAATCTTCGTGAGTGAAGATGAACACCACTGCTAAAAACATGTTTGGGGTGGTTGTTACCTTAGGGAGTTTTAAATCTCAACCAAGAGGCAAAAAAGCACATGATTTTGATTTCACCGAACTTCACTGATCCCAAAATGCACATTTTTAACGTCTTTGAAATTTGGCCTGTCAGATTAATTGACAGCACTTCCTTCTTAGCGTTACACTAAAGCAGTGGTTACGTAGGACTCGGCGCAGCGTGGAGGCGCAGGGAAGGTGGGTATGTTGGCTGCATGGCTACTGCAAATGCAGGCTCAGTGCAGTGACATCGAAACCCTGAGCCACTTAACAGAAGCCCCTGGTGCCACCCTCACATAACAGTGTTTCGTCTGTCCTGTAGGAGATACGGTGGGGTTTCTGTTGGACTTGAATGAAAAGCAAATGATCTTCTTTTTAAATGGCAACCAGCTGCCTCCTGAGAAGCAAGTCTTTTCATCTACTGTGTAAGTAGCTTTCCCCAGTAAAAACTTTGAGAAGATGCACGGAATGCACTTTCCTCCAAAAAAAAAGACTTTGTCCATTTATGTAGTCAGTTGCGATGAGAAACCATTTTCTTTCAGGTTTGGGGACCCATTCGATCATACCTAAAGCTGTCCCGAAGTTTGACCTAAAAAGTCAGGGCAGGAGACCCTCAGCCTGTCTGGGTCAGGAAACGGAACCTGTCGCCCTCTGGGCTAGGATGTGACCTGTTCCGACTTCTGAAAACTGCTTCGTGTACAAGCTTTGCTCTGTTCTATGAACTTTCCTAACCTCTGTGTTCACTTTTACCCGTAGATCCGGATTTTTTGCTGCGGCTAGTTTCATGTCATATCAACAATGTGAGTTCAATTTTGGAGCGAAACCGTTCAAATATCCACCATCTATGAAATTTAGCACTTTTAATGATTATGCCTTCCTGACAGCTGAAGATAAAATCATTTTGCCAAGGTAAGGGACCTGCGCCCGCTGTGCCCAGACCTTCACACGTGTCCCATGAGAAATTATAAGTTTCTAGAGGCTTTTTTTCAACTTTCAACAAATAATTTGAAAAGCTGAGTAAATGGTGACTTCCTAGGAAATTACTTCCTATGAATTACTAAAACACACCCCAGAAGAGCATAAAAAAACAATTATTGTAAAATTAACTGGAAAAAATTAAGAGCTCGGTTCCCCAGAAGCACCCGACCCGGGCCGTTTCACACGGGATCGCCACCAGGCCGTGAGGTAACGGGTGACATCATTGCCCTTCAAAGTGCTGCGGGCCCCAGAAAGAAGGACACTTTCAGGTGGTGGTGGGAGCTGAATGACATTGGTTATGAACATCAGACAGTGTAACACGTGCACACCCACCAAAAAGTTCCTGCAGACTGAGTTCACCTGGTATCAGTAAATCCTAAATGCTGGGAAATTAAGCACATCTTTTAACAGACTCGGGTTTATTGAAACAGACTTCTTGTTGGGTTTTAACTGCGTGGTAAAGCTGCCAACACCGTTCTGCAGCCGTTAGGACAGCGAAGGCCATCTTGGGTAAAACTTCACAGCGCTTACTTGCCAGCAGCTGTGGTTGGCTTAGTCTCGGTGGACGAATGCCCACTTTCCCTCCTTATGAAATGCCCGTGGTCTGTTCCTTAAGCTGGGAAGGACTCCAGATGCTTCCTGGTAACCACTTCCAGTTGGAACTTGTTTCATAATATGAGCAAAAGTTTATCATCTTTTCACAAACCAGCTTCCTGGGCCTTTATGAGGAAGAGTATTCCTATTACTAATGTCACGTGTGTCATGCCAGTGATAGTCTCTCCCGGCAGCGAAGGGGACCACACCGGCCCTGGCATAGGCCGTGTTGGGCCGTTACGCCCCTGAAGGTACCTGTGACATGATGTTGGAAACCTAGCCCCTGTGTTGGCTCAGATAGCAGGTGTGTAAGCAGCCCTTCCGGGCTGGGCTTCGCCCGACTCAGTGCCCCAAGGCCTGAGAGTGGCTCAGCGGTTTCCAGATGAACTAGAAAATGTCACACAGTGACAGCAGCGTTGTCTGCAGCAAGGAGCCTCCAGAAATAGCCCAAGAACAGAAGGCCACGTACATCCCAGCTTTGGGACCTCAAGTTTATCCCTAGAACTTCCTTTAACTTGTCTTGGTGCCTGACAGATTCTGAACCTGCGTTCCTCTTGGTGAAAGTCTGAAGCGAGAGCTCTCTCATCTGTCACCCCCATCACTTTCTTCATTTAGCCCGTCTTCTTGGGCGAGGCACATAAATCAGTCTGCCTTCTCACAAACACCCTGAAAGGCACGATCGATCCGTCTAGAGTCCCCTGCAGGCTTGCTGAAGTTAAAACTGCTTCGGCATTTAGCTCACCACCCTGGCAGGACCAAACTTTCTGAAAGCCGGATGGTAACAGGCACTCCTATCGGCGAGTCTCCTTTTGTGGGCAGCTTCTGGGCACTCTCTCCTGGGTGCCACGTCAGGTCAGCGCCGACAGGGCAACTGCCTTGAGTGAGGACAGCAGAGTTGCAAGCTGCACTGGACGACGTCGTCTCCGACAGGGACACCAGGGTAGGGGTTGTCGGAAGCTAATCGAGTGGCTTCTCAATGCCAACCTTGTGCCAGTACATTCCAGTCACACTCGCTCACACATTGTGGCTTTACGTGCTAACATGCCCAAGACCGTTTTCTAGGCCATTAATGTTTTCGGCCTGTGTCCAGAATTTTATAGTTAGGGTTACGTCTCTGCTCACCGGAATAGTATTCCTTCCTGGCTTCAGATGAGGAGATCGTGGCCCTGTTGCTACTTGGGATTTTGTAGGTTGTTCTGTATTGTGTATATTCTCTGTCTCTAGTGCCTCTCCTTTTATTCATTCTTCTTTTCTTCTTGTTAACCTTTTTATAATGGAAAACTTGAAATACACACAGAAGAAAGTAAAAAGAATAGTACAGTGAAGCACCATATATCTGTCCAACTCTCAGCTACAGTAGGCATCCACCCTGGGCCACCTGCTTCTCCAGCAGTCCTCCTCCATCTCTGTCAATAACCCCGTTCCCACTCCGGGTTCCCCGGCCACAACCCTGGCGTGTCCTTGGCACTTTCTTTCCGCCCTTCCCATACCCGATTCCTCAGCAGGTCCTGCAGGCTGTGCCTTCAGGTTGTATCCCTGGTCCAGCTACTGCTACTTACCGTTCTCACTGCTCCCCTCGTTGCTCCAGCCTCTGTTTCCCCCCGGATTACTTTTGCCTTGCCATCTAACTAGTCTCCTTGTCTCTGCCTTGACCCCCCTCAGTCTGTTCAGTACAGCCTCTAGAATGGTTGTGCTACAATTTAAATCAGATCACATGCTCCTCTGCTCAGGATACCAGTGGCTTGCCGTTTCACTTAAGGTGAAAGCTTAAATCCGTACATTGACCTGCTTTCTCTACACAGTGTGTCTCTTCCTCTCTGTTATGTCTTTCACTTCATCTCCTGCCATCTCCCGTTTGTTTTTGCTCCTTCTTCAGCCACCTGGCCTCCTCGCTGCTCCTAAAACATACTGTAGTTGTATTTATTTATTTTTAGAGAGGGAGGAAGGGAGGAAGAAAAAGAGGGAGAGAAACATCAATGTGTGAGAGAAACACCCATCAGTTGCCTCTGGCACGCCACTAACTGGGCATGTGGCCCCCAACCCAGGCATGTGCCCTGATTGGGAGTTGAACCAGCGACTTTATAGTTTGCAGGCTGGCGCTCAATCCACTGAGCCACACCAGCCAGGGCTAAATGTCACCTGGTTTCTGGTGCGCCCTCCTTATCTGCAGAGGACCTTAGGGTTTTTTCCCCAAAGGAGAGATGAAGAGGCGAGATGAATCAATTTCAAACACTCTTTTTATTATGGAATGCTAGTGGACAATGTAAGCCACAAGGAACCAGCTACTCAGAGATCCCTGGGCCCCACACTGACAATACACAAAGGAATTTTTCTTTATTTTATAGAAGGGGTTCCTTTTTTTTTATAACCAGTGATGAAAAACAGACATACAATTTCCCCAATCAGTAAGGAACAGCTGCTTAGTCACAAATTATTAAAGGCTGACACATTGAGCAATTAAAAAAGACTATAAATTCTACTCATGTTAAACAAATGGGTATTCTGTTAAGGAATTATCAATCAAGTGACAAAGAATAATATCAGTACTACCTATTTTAGGCACTAATAATTGGCTAGACATATTTTTTTTCTTAAGTCCTAGATAACTCTAAATTAGTAATTAAAAATATATGTAGAGGTTGGTGTTTGTTCTAGGAAATTTAAGAGAGAGAGATGTCACGCAAGCTAAAGTATTCCAAACCCAATTAACTGCTTTTGAAATGTAAATATTTGTCAGTGACCTCAGATTCTTAGGCACAAATGGTCTTACCTACAACTTTCTGAAGTGTAAATTCTAACCAACATTTATGGCTTTTCACTAAATTTCCTAGCTATTAAAATCTTTTCCTATATCTCTGGTCTAAAGAAGAACAATAAGCCTGGCTGGTGTAGCTCAGTGGATTGAGCGCGGGCTGGGAACCAGAGGGTCCCGGTTCGATTCCCAGTTGGGGCACATGCCTGGGTTGCGGGTCAGGTCCCCAGTGAGGACCATGTGAGAGGCAACCATACATTGCTGTTTCTCTCCCTCTCTTTCTCCCTCCCTTCTCCTCTCTCTGAAAATAAATAAATAAAATCTTAAAAAAAAAAAATAAAGAAGAACAATAAATTTTGGATTTTTAGAGAGAATTGTTTAGCAATGGCTTTTCCTATCAATTAGCAGACTGTTTTGCTAGAGTGATTCTCTTAACCCTTTCATATGTGGGGAATTGGCCAGGAAGTTAGGAGTCTTAGTTTTTGCAGGTCACAGCCAAAGCATGTAAGCCGTAGGCTAGACTTGCAGAGAACTGCCCAAAAGTCGCCTTCCGCTGTGCAGAGGCGTCCCACCCATTCTGACTGCCAAGAAATGGGTGTGGGCTGGTTCTCCACAAATCAGCGTTTATGGATCGGGTGTAGGCTGGCCCTCAACACTTATCCTTTTCCCCGCTTTATTTTTCTTCATGCTCATCCGTGCTTAACACTCTGTATATTTCCCTTTTCTATTTAGTTTATTGTCTGTCTTCCCCTGCTAGAATGTCCGCTTTCTGAAGGCAGAGTACTTCTTTCGTCCTCTCTCTGCTGCTTGATCTCCAGGGCAGGGCGTGGTGCCTGGCACACAGGGAGGCCTTACGTGTTAAAGAATGTTTCGTGTTTCTCTTGCCCATCCATCAGGGCTGACCAGCAGTGTGGTTCTGCCTTTCCATTCCCACCTGAGTGAAAATACAAGGATTCTAAGCCAAGGTCCCTGGACTTCCAGGGATTCTACGATGGGCAATTATTATAAAACCTAATGAAATTGTATGAAACCTTATGTTTGTGCATTTTTCTTGGGAAAGGCCCTATGCTTTTCATCAAATTCTCAGAGATGTGTAACTTACACGGTTGAAAATTTGCTGGTAAAATAAAAAGAACGCTGGAATTAGAACTGAAAGATCTGAACCTGATTCCTGAGTCTGTTTACCGTGTGTGACCTTGTGCAGATCACTTCCTTGAACTGCTTGTGCTGTGGGAGTGACCACGACTCCTTCTTTCCAGATGGAACCCAGTGATTTCCAGACTTTGTGAGAGTGAAATGTGTGTGAAAACTGCTGGGCCAGGTTTAGTGTATTTCCCGTACTAGAATGCAAGAATGTCCAAATCTACAGAAAATTTTATGACTTTTTAGCATTTATTTGAGCCAAACTGAGAACATGCTCAGAAGCAGAATCTCAAGGGATTAAGAAAATGCTCCAGAGAACGGCAGTTTTGCAGTTCTTTTTATGCATTTAGAATAAAAGGAGAAAAGTAAGAAAGGTTCATGAAATCCATTGATGGTAGATTAAGGAGTCAGGAATAAGGGCGGGGAGGGGGCGGGTTCTAGGATTGATGGGTACAGGGTAGTTCACATTTAACATTTCCAGTAAATAGAGATGGTACGTGGGCAACGAGGTAACAGTGAGCAGTGCCGGGTGCTCCACCTAGTGGCTGTGCCTCCGGAGGGTTTGGAGAAGATTACTCTAACATTTCAAAGCTTTGGTGTCCCAGGTGCCTAAGAACAATGAACAAGGCTAAGTAAGGTAAAGGTTAACCTTTTACTACAAACCGATAGGCCTGTCCTGTGACTGCCTACCATGACCAGCCCAGTTAGGAATTTACGGTCCCTTTCGGTCACTTCTTGGCAGGCCCCCAGAGCATGTCAGGTCTGCTGTGTAACCCCTTTTTTGTTCACAACACGGAACAGTTTCAGAGCATTTCCTGCTCACGGGACCCATTTATTTGTTGACATGCTGTGTTTTCTACTCAGGCACAGGCGTCTTGCTCTGTTGAAGCAAGTCAGCATCCGGGAAAACTGCTGCTCCCTGTGTTGTGATGAGGTCGCAGACACACAGCTGAAGCCATGTGGGCACAGGTAAGAGGGTTTGTTTGAGAAGTTCCTGTTCTGTCCATTACATTAGGCACAGTTTCATCCTGTTCTTTTTTTTTTTTTTTTAAGATTTTATTTATTTATTTTCAGAGAGAGGAGAAGGGAGGGAGAAACATCAATGTGTGGTTGCCTCTCACATGGCCCTCACTGGGGACCTGGCCCGCAACCCAGGCATGTGCCCCAACTGGGAATCGAACCGGGACCCTCTGGTTCCCAGCCCACGCTCAATCCACTGAGCTACACCAGCTGGGCTCATTCTGTTCTTGAATTGCTTTCAGAGTGTTACCAGTTTCATAGCAGTTCATCAAGCTTATTTTATCTAAAGTGGGCTGAATGGGGAATTAGATTTGCCAAGTAGTGCATGGCTGTCTTCCAGAAAGTACCTGAAATAGAAGCCACTGCTTGACGTGGAAGGCCTTTGATTTCTCAATACCATATGAATTGGGCCTTGCAACTGGCGGTCCGCCTGTTGGGTCGTTTTCACATCACAAGAAGCTATTTATGAGCTTCTTAGGCAATTCTTAGTCTTAGAGCTTTCTCTCATATATATTTATTTTGTATATTCCTAACCATTGAGAAGGCAGCACCTCCCTGCCATCTTACCAAATTTCAGTTGTATGAGATAAACTCAGAGGGCAGCCCAGACCCTAAAGAACAGAGTGGCTAAACATCAAGACCACACAAGAAGGCCGTCCCAGCCAGGGTTGGAACAGGGGTGGCGGTGGGCAGGCCCTGGCCTGGCCTGGGTGTGTGTGCTGAAGTCGTGTGAGCAGCACTCAAGCCGATGTTCCGGGCCAGCTCCCTGTAATTCGTCACAGCCTGTGCCCTGCCTTGCTCTTATTTTGACATAGCTTTAGCCACCGGGTCTCCTAGGGGACCAAAGCCTGGAGTGGTGGACGCCAGCTTGTCACCCTCAGGTATGACTCAGCCTGGGCCCCTGACTCCGCCTCTGCTTGTCTGCCGTCTTTTGGAATGAGTTGTCATTTGACGGCTGCTAAGGGATGGGCATGCAGTGTCCCGCATTCCACCCTCATTCGTGCCAGTGTCTCTTAGAAAGAAAGGCACCACAGCACCAGCTGTGGTTCTTCCTTGGCGTCACCTCTGCAGCCCAGAACTCCTCCCTTTGAGCCCCCATGGAGGTTTTGTTATCAGGGCCTCACAGGCAGATGCAGAGTTTAAGGGCTGGGCATCTCAATACCCTTTTTGATCTTTGCTCTGTAAGTATGTTAAGGTCCGAGACAGCAGGATCTGGTCTTACTCATCTTTGTGCTCTCATGCCCTTCTCAGTGTTTTAGCACACAATAAGGGCTCCTGAAAGAAGGCTGAAATCTAAAAACTTAGAACCAGGTATCTTAAGTATGAGCATGGTCTCCATAATAGATAAATCCAAAACTGGTCAAAGGAGGAAATTAAAAGAATTATAAGAAAATTTAGCTCAACTTTTAGCAGCAACAGTTTCAAAGGATGGGGTGGAGGGTAGCAATTCAAGAAAAGAAATCTGAATAAACTGAATAACATGAATGGACCCTGAGAAGAGACTGAAAATCCTGTATTCCTGTTACCATAGAAGAATTTGAGATAATGATCGGTCCTGGCTGGTGTGGCTCAGTGGATTGAGCGCTGGCCTGGAAACCGAAAGGTCTTGGGTTTGATTCCCAGTCAGGGCACATGCCTGGGTGGCAGGCCAGGTCCCCAGTGGGGACATGTGAGAGGTAACCACACATTGATATTTCTCTCCCTTCCCCTCTCTAAAAGAAAATAAATAAAATCTAAAAAAAAAAAAAAATCAAAGCTACCTTATCCTTTCCGCACCATCACCGAGCCCGGATGGTTTCCCAGGTGAATTCCTCCAACTCTCAGGGAGTAGATAGATCCTATTTAAACTTCTCCAGACCATAGAGGAAATAGGGAAACCTCCATATTCTTTTTACAAAGCTTCCAGGATGATCATACCAAAAGCTGATAAAGGAAACACCAAAAAAGTAAACTTATACAAATCTAAAAACCTCAAATATTAGCAACAGGGCCCAGCAACACAGTCGAGGGGGAGCTTATCTCAGGAACGCAAGGATGGTACAATATAGGAAGTCTATTAGTGTAACATACTTAAATAGGCCACTGGAGGAGGTGCAGGGAATTAAACGCTTTCTCCAAAAATGCTGCAGAGGCATTAATTAAAATTAAATATCCATTCCAAATGGATGAAATATTTCAAAACAAATTAATGGAAAGGAGAAAACCATATAAAATAGGAATGTGTAGATACTTCCTTAACAATATAAAGACATATATGTCTCAACCAAATGCTAGCGTCTTTTTAATGGTAACATACTAGAAGTATGCCTGCAAATGCTGGGGACAAGACAAGGATGCTTGCAGGTGGTACCATGACTAGCATTCTGTAAGCTACGGCAGTCAGACAAGAGGAAAGGGGGAGACAGACTGGAAGGAGGAGGAGAACCACTTGGAGATGACACCTGGATAGCAGGAGGATTGACTGGAACCTGTCGAATAAACTAGTCAGTTACAAAAACCAGTAGCTCTTTCCTGTATGGATAGCAACCAGTTAGAACATGTCATTGAAGATTCCTTTTACAGTAGTAGCCCGAAAAAGGCTGTCTATGAATACATGCCAAGAAACATGTGGTGCCTATGTGAAGAAAACTTTCAAATCACCGAGGAATGGAATAGAAGGCTTGAAGAAATAAATCTGCTCTTGGATGGGAAGGCCCCTCAGTATTGTGAAGGCAACCATTTTCCCTAAACCCTAAGTTTAACTTGGTCCATATAAGACGGGCAGCATGATTTTTTCTAGAAATAGAAATGCTCATTTAAAAATTCACGTGATACTAAAGCCAGAAAAATTTTTTGCCTAGTTTTATGGGGTTTTTCTTTTTTAGATTTTATTTATGTTTGGAGAGAGGAGAAGGGAGGGGGAAGGAGACGAAGAGAAACATCAATGTGAGAGAGAAACATCAATCAGTTGCCTCTTGTACGCTCCCCAATCGGGGACCAAACCCGCAACCCAGGCCTGTGCTCTGACCAGGAATCGAACCAGTGACCTTTTGCTTTGCAGAATGACACCCAACCAGCTGAGCCACACCAGTCAGGGCAGACCAGAAAATTCTAGAAAAGAAGAGGTATGGAGGGGTGCTACCCTACCTACCACATCTTAAGATATATTAAAACAAATGTTTATTGTTTGGTCCTAATATATGAACAGAATGACAGAACAGAATAGAAGCCCAGAAACAGAACTAACTACAAATGAACAGTTTAACCTATGATAAAGATACAGTGTCAAATCTACAATAAAATGTGGACTGTTTGGCAAATGATATTGGGCTGTCTGGGGGAAATAGTGTTGAATCTCTACATACTTACACACATCTGCACATGAATCTCTACATACTTATACACATCTGCACAGGAATCTCTACATGCTTATACACATCTGCACATGAATCTACATACACACATCTGCACAGGAATTTCTACACGCACATCTGCATGTGATTCTCTACATGCTTACACCTGCATGTGACTGCATGCTTACATGCGCCTGTGCACAGGTCTCTACATGCTTACACACAGCTGCGCATGACTACATACACACATCTGCATGTGATTCTCTACATGCTTACACATGTCTGCAGATGAGTCTACATACTTACACACAGCTGCATGTGAATCTCTACATATTTGCACATACCTGTGCATGAATCTCTACATACTTACACACGCCCGCACATGTACGCTGTGTGCACGCAGACTTCCTGGAGGAATGCGCACAAACACCCTCAGGAGAGGAAGACTGAGGGTCAGAAATGGGAGGGAGACTTATTATTTATATTCTTACTTTTTTTAGCCGTTAATTGTTATTCGTTCCACTGACAAGCTTATTGACATTTTATATGGGTTGAGTCGGCAGCGGTGATCCTTTCGAAGCGCTAACCTAACTGGCATTTGTCTTTCTCCTCAGTGACCTGTGCATGAATTGTGCCTTGCAACTGGAGACCTGCCCGTTGTGTCGTAAAGAAATAGTGTCCAGAGTCAGACAGATCTCGCATATTTCATGACACACGTGAGGAGGCATTATGGACTTGTTTCTACTCAATTCCAGCCAATGTTGAAAAGAAAAACAAAGGAAAAAAAACCCATCTCTAATCAGTTGTACGCACATTGAAACTTATAGCCATGGCCAGATTTTATGCTAAAAACGGTAGTTTGTCAAAGACAAAATTCTCTTAGAACCTAACCCAACGCGCCAGCCCTGGGAAATCCCTTTCCCGGCCTCCTCCACCAAGCGCTCACCAGCGAGGCCTGCGGGCCTCTGTGACAACCAGTAGGGGGCGCCCTCTCGAGTGCTGGAGCCACACAGGAATTCTCCTGGTTGGGTTCATTGGATTGTGTAACACAGGATGCTTTGTCTCATGTTCTAAAGTTTTATTTTGGACAGGAGGTCATTACGGAGAAGTAAATGACGCCGTTTCTGGGTGAAGTGGGACTCCCCACTGGTCAGAGAGAGCGGTGTGTTAGTGTGGGTACTGCACTGGAAGACTTGAATCTGTAAAACTAGAATCACATAGGTCAATGCTACAGCCACACGGAGGGCCTCCGAGACGGTGCACAGACTGTAGGGAAAACAAAACAAACCAGATTTTTGATATTTCAGTGATTCCAAAGAACATTCTAGTTTCTTTTAACTGCAAAACATTGGTGGTGTTTCTACACTCATGGTGTTTCTATCCAATTTCAGTGCCCACGTTTTGTGAGGAAAAATGTTTTAACATTGCAGGAGGAATTCTTAAACTAACTGCAATGGTTGACTGGAGAAAATTTGGTATTTAGGGTATTTTTAAGGTACCATCAAATCAGGTTTTTGTTAAAAAAAATTTTTTTTTAATCAGTATTGTTTTTGGAAGTAATATACTTTGAAACTCTTGAACGAATAGTCTCAGAAGCTCTTAGAGGACCGTCTGAGAGCACGTATTCCTGTCGTTTTAAATAAATCACATGGTTTCGAATAGTGAATTCAATCATGGGTTGCTGACTATGTCTTCATCAAAAGTGTTAATCCCTCTCAGGGTCTCTGGTGAAGACCTTCAAGAGTTTGGTTTTTTCTCCCAGAAAATTGGAAGGTAGAATTGTAAATTCATAGAACTTATTTTATAATGGTGTACCTCAGCAGCTGCCTTTCAATTTATGCCAAGTCCTTACTGAGTTTATACTTGAATAGTAAATATGTCTTCTGAGTTTTACAATGTCTTAAACTCAATGCACATTTTTTTTCTTCTTTTCCCACCCTTTCTTGTTTGTAGTTCATTAAAATGTCCTATTACAGAGCTGATTTCCTTCCTGGCTGTACTTGTTGGGGTGCTGGATTTTTTCCATGTCTTTGTCTTCCATAAATTCAAATATATATAAAAATACATATATGTTTTCTTTAGCTTGTGGTGAATACAGTAATTTGCATTGAAGAAATAAAACATTTGTTGCCTTTTTTTACTAAGATTTCACAACTTTGTTTGGTGCCTGCTGCTGAAGTTGCAAGACAGCACACTCTCAGGTTTAAGGGCTACTTTCCAGAGTAGGGGAGCATCGAGTATTCGAATTAAGAAGCAACGTTAATCCCTGTTCATCCAGCAAAACTTCACTGAGCATCTAATACGTTCTGAGCATTGCGCCAATATGGCGTCCAAACGGATCTGTCTGTGGAGCTTACTTCCATCTGGTAGTGGGAAGAGGACAACATGCTTATTTATTACAGTAAATTGTTAGTGTCTTGAAAGAAAAGAATGGGATTCTATGAGAGAGAATGGGGAAAATTTAGTTTAGATGGGGGAAAGGGCCGAAGAAACCTCACTGGGAAAGGGATATGAGTACAAACTCAAAGGCAGAAGTAGGACATGGCCAGGCAGAGAGGCTGAGAATGGGCATCTAGGGCGGGGTAGCTACAGGAGTGCAACCTCGTGGGCAAAGGCCCGCACTCAGGGCGAAAGGCGCTCCGTGGGCTTCAGGGTCTGACGGAAGGCCCTGTAGCTTGTGAGACAGGAACTGAGGGGGCTGAATTGTGTGCTCCAGTGATGGAGAGATCAGGGGCACTGCTCACGAAGCCATGCGAAGGATTTTTTATTTTATCTAAATGCAATAGAAAGCAAAGAAGTTTTAGCGTGCAAGTACTTTGATAAATGTAATAGTTTTAAAGAATGGTTCTGGCTTCAATATGGAGACGGGTGGGGTGCGGGATAAAAGATGAGCAAAATATGAAAATAGACCAGTAGGGAGACTTTGAAGTAATTCATCTGAGAGATGAAAGTAGTCTGTAAATCCAGCGGAGACAGAGAAAGTAAATGGCATTAATAGGTAATCTGTCAATAGTTAAAGGAATGTAGCTTTCCAGGAATCTACCCCCCAACTTTGTTCATAAGATGGTCTACTCCAATTCTTAACTTCTAGACCATGAAAACGAGGCCTTCAATATTAAATTACTCAGGATGGAAGCAAAGCTGTAATCTTGGAGCTATTTCAAAGGGAAAGATTTACTTTAGATGGAAGAGAAAAAACTAGCAAGCTGTGTAGAAGAAAGTGTACAAAGGGTCTGTACTCTGCACAGCCTGTAAGCTTTTGAACAGAAATTAAAAGCTAGGCTTTTACTGATGATATATTGTACCAGAGAGAACAAAATGTAATTTATATTTTATGTTTCAGCAAAAAAAAAGTTTTTAATGAATTGCCACCTTCTTTGAATGGTACTGATAAAGCAAGGTAAAGTCACAGGGCCATTTGCACAATGCCAGGAAGCAATGATTTGATCACAGAAATAATGTCACTAGCAGAAAATGACTTTTGCATGAATTACGTCCATCTTGAATATGTATCCATGAAAACAAACTATCCCACTAAGATCAGCTGTTTCATAGATTGTACATTTTTTGCTATTCACTTAAAACAATTAGTAATACTAACCCACAAAGGATTTAAGAAATAATTATTCATGGAAAACGTGTAATACAGTCAAGTAAATTTATTTTTCTACCAAAGGACACCATTCTGGTTTTCGTTCTTTCTTTCTTTTTTTTTTTTTTAGAAGAGTATCATGTTCTGGTTTCCAGTATGGTCTAACAGCTCAGGGATTGGAGTTCAGTATGATGAGTAAAACAGGAGCGAGCCTGACCCCATGTTTCAGGCCCATGGTTCTCCTTATCACAAGTTTGCAAGGACTTCCAAGCCTTGGTTCCCTAATCTGTGAAATGGAAATGACAGTACTTCATTGCGGTTTTTTCTCATAGGATTTCAAGTATTTCAAAAGAAGGCTGTATTTATAAATGTTTAGCACCAGTACTTGGCACATGCCTGAGTAAGTGGGTACCTATGATTATCTTTATCCCCATTTGTTTTTGTTTTATTTATTTTTAGAGGGAAAGGAAGGGAGAATGAAGGAGAGAAACATCGATGTGTGAGAGAAACATCCACCAGTTGTCTCTTGCACGCCCCCAACTGGGGACCTGACCTGCAACCCAGGTGTGTGCCCTGACTGGGAATCGAACTGGAGACCCTTTGGTTCACAGGCTGGCACTCAGTCCTCCGAGCCACACCAGCGGGGGGATGTCCCCATTTGAGGTTATAGTTTGTTCTAATAGCCAGAGACCTCTAATAGCCAGAGGTGAAGTGGACTAAAGTTGGTCACAAATTCTTTGACATTCCTTCCATCTATAAGAGGTTTATGTCCCCTCCCCTTAAATCTAGGTGGACTTTGTGTCTGCCTGATCAATATAATTCTGTGGATGTGATTCTGTGCCAAGTTTCTAGTCCCAGGCCCTTAAGTGACTGGCAGGTTCCACTTCCTGTCTCTTGAGGTAATTGCTCTTGGAACCAGCCACCAGGGAATGAGGAAAACCAAGCATCCCTGAGAAGGCCTATTGTACATGGAAAGGAACTGAAACCC